>JAQFZW010000522.1:0-55031 GCA_034687055.1 Heteromurus nitidus
ATCCGCAACACCTCAAAGTGTATGTTCACACTAGATTCGTTGCAATTGGCGAGTAGCTACGAAATAGTGTCCATTGTTAGTCGGAAGCGCAAAAATCGGGATTGCAATATCATTACTAATGGTGCCTTGGAGTGGAGTATATAAATGAATTTGGTCTGATAAATTAGGCCATTTTACAAATACACCATGTGCATTTCTTAAAGTTATTAACTTTAATATTTAATGTAAATGTCTATATACCATAGAACAGCATGCCCGATGTCCGACTATGAATGAATAAATATGCGGATGTATTTCATAAAACGGTCTCTAACCATGAAGGGTAATTCTGGAGAATTCGTTAAATTATTTATCGACTCTGTCCAGAAAATATCTTGTATATTTCATTGAATTCAGGGCGTAAAAATGCAAACCGATTCTCTGTAAGTCATGGGGTAAGCTGCGTCGGAAGTTTCACGCTTTACTTATTGCTTTGATACTAATATTGAGCATGATTTTTGACCCGACAGCAAATTCGTTACCGAACATTCAATTCTTATTCATCATTCGTAAAGTGATCAAACTTGAAATTTTTACTTTTACTTGCTTACTATTGCATACAACTTCTATCATGACCATGACGCATCGTAATATTCGTATCGTAACATTATGCGTAAAAACAACAAATGGCAGTAGAAAGTACATCACAAGGGGAGTAGAAACCTATACAGTATAAGCATATGCCGTTATTTGCATATTTTATTTTCATGGCGTTATAAAGTGACATTTCGTACCTAATATTTTTCTTTTCCTCCAAACCAGCAATTAATTACTAAGTACGCGTGGTTCACACATATCATGTGTTTGCACGGTTTCGCATGTTGAATTCTAACATGATTTAAAAGCTTTTTCCACCACAAACACTTGTGAATCTCCATTCGCTGATCAAATTATTAGTAAAGTAAACATTCAATCATAATAACATAATGGAGCACTAAACGATCTGGAAACATGTCATGTGTATTCTGAGACAACTTTTACAGGATGAAACTAGACTGCTTTCTTCATTTCTGTGACAGACACAGATGCTATGAATGCGTATGTCCATTAATTTTGATGTCACAATTTTTTTGAATCAACATTCGGATACGATAATCATTATACCTAGACACATCTTACCGAATTTATGAAGCACGACGAGATGTCATATGTCGCATTGGCCTTGAGTGTCTCGGAAAGACGAGACACACCATTATCATATGCATAATGTATCAGTTTGCCATTCTCCAAAAAATGACTGGGAAAGCACACAAAAGTGTATATTGTGTTCCCTTCAATTAACTTATCCTGTGAGTAAATGTGTTTGAGTAGTACAATGGCAGTGACACTGATGACGGAAGTATAAACAGAAATTTTGAAATGTTAAAGACAATCTTGGGCGCAGTCACTAATTCCGCGTGGGGTGTAGGCTATACTTACATAGTTACATACATAAAGACAGACTAGGAATACGCACATAAAATAATTCTAAGGGCATAATAAACCTGTGCAAGGATATGGTGGTGCTTCACAAGGTACATATTTCCTAAAAATAAGCCAAAACTGTTTGTTTTGCATCACGATCGCGTAAGGTGACGTACTTGTGTATCCAGTGCTGTTCCTCTGGAACGGTTTTATGAACCAGAAAATAATATGGATGTAAATGTACATATAGTACACTCATAATCCTGGCAGAATTAAATATTTATGTACTTTCAAGCAAATTTATACTAGCCGAGATTTTTCATCGCAATGGATCGTGTTCTCGTAATCACCTCAGCTGGGGAATTTGGGGGCATAAACACACACGGACACACGCTTATTGAATCTAGAATGGAGAGGATGTGTAACCTTCAATTCATAGATTTTTCGAGAATGATGCGGAAATTAATCCTGTGCCTGGAACAAAGACTATGTAAATCTCCGTTTACATGTGCCATTCGGAAGGTGAAAGGAGGACATAAGATCAACCGAGTAAACAAATCCTGAAGAATCACAAAGAAAGGAGGAACGTGCACGTCCTCTCCTCAACCTTGTCCTGTGGTAGGATTTTGAATCAAGCATCATATCATTATTTGCTTACGCTTGCATGCACTATCTATTATTTAAACGTCAAGATAGCTTTATATTTTTCTTCCAAAGAAGAATTTATTATATGGGGTATACTATTGGAGAACTGATATCGAGAACGATAGAAAGAAAGGAGGTGTACTCTCGGTGATGTCGTTCGCACCACAGAGATGGATGGCTATGGCATATAGGGAAAAATTACAACTACAAAAAGTGTAACATCTTAAAATGTATTCGTATATGGGTAATTATATCCTTTGGTTGCTTGAATGGAACGAAAACATTTCTCAACAATTAATAAGGTAGAATGTAGGATACAATTCTGAGAGGAAAGGTTCAAGGCGCATTATCATTATGATTACAGTATAAGATGTTTGTATCCCCGTAAATCCCATTACACCGTTGGAGATCAAACAAACTTTCTCTGCACTGTCAGTGTCCATGTACCAACTTGAAAAGGCGATGTAGTGTCGCATGGGTAGTATACATACGTTAACTAAATATATATTACTTTTACTTTATCAGTATGAAAATCGGTAGAATCTGAGAAAATGAGATTTGTAACAAGGACGTCGTCACAAGCAGGTTTGACACAATGAATACCGAAAGTTGCATGCATTTTATATATTTCAGGCAACTTGTCTCAACTGAAATTAAAATATTAAGTGAAAGTGAAACCTTTCTGTCTTTAGAGTATATTGCAATAATACATTTAATTGCGTTATGCACCATGTTTCAAGGTTGTGCAAAAATGAGCATTGCAGTCATCAAATAAATGTGAATTTGGATAAACATGTGCAAGAACTCCCTTATCTTTTTTATTTTTTCCATTTTAACGTAGACGTTTAATGTGTTTTATAATCACGAAAGCAGAAAACTCGTGAGTTTCAATTACCTTATATCACTTTCACTTTTTCTGGATATCGGTGTAAGCACTAGGGGATCCCAAGGTCGTTGGTTGCAGTAGAATATCGTAAATCTGGAATTCAGAACATACGCAGTGTGTCAGACTTTAAACTTCAGAAACACACTTTCTTGCGCATTCAGGAAAATATAAATTAAATATAAGGATATAAGTAGGAATGTCAAATATTCCCAACCCGCAAGACAGCAATAAAGCTTTTTGCTTGAAGGGAATTTTAGTCGTAAAGCTACGGAATAAAAGGGTAAAAGCCAAGAAAAATTCCGAGGACGACGAAAATGTGACAAAAGCTGACAACCGGAAATTCCTAAAATTCTTGTCGGTCACTTCAGCCTTGAAGTATATTTATATGCTTTGGTACTGCAGAGTGATAAATGTGCTTTTAGGGTTACACTTCGCATACCTAAGTACAACATGCACTCGTGTGCTAGTACTGCTGGAATGTGCTTACCTGGCAGTTATTCGCTGCGGAGAGGGCATGAAGCACACCATCCGAAACATCCCTTGGAGTCAGGCTTTCCACACTCGCATAAAACTTCTTCCCTTTCTCAGCATCGCCAAAGATATTTATGTGAAAGTTTGTCTCCACTCTTCCTGGGCTGATTTGCTGAAAAAAAAAGAAATTCCGTTTCCGAAAACTTTTAAATTTTACGAATTTAAGACGTAACTTCTGTAATAGGTTAATTGGGATTCTGTATTGCTTACAGTCACTTTAATCCTACTTCCCTTTGCGGCAATTTCCATTCGTAATCCTATATAATGGATCATTCATACACAAGTTCAACATTTCAACCATTTGCTTACATTTAAGAAAAAATAAACATTGGACCAGAATTCAAGACATACATATATACCTTTTGTTAAAGCTGTTACCGCATGCTTCGTTGCGGTGTAGAAATTCATGAGTCCAACAACATTGTGACCTAACATGCTAATCCAAAAAGTTGAAAACATTTAAATTCATTCTAAAAATATGACTACAGTACGATTCAGACTAATGACTATCTACCTGCTGATGTTAATAATGTGACCATCGTTAACATTTCTCGCTAGCATAGATTTAACTGCCAAGTTGGAACAAAGCACCAATCCAACGATATTTGTGTTTAGAATGGATGTCATCTCATCTCCTTTCAGTTCTGTAGATTGTCAAAAACTGTTCATATAAGGTTCGCAAAATCTACTTACTGTCAAGCGCTTCACAGGAATCTCGTTACTGTATAGAATTTTCAAAGTGAAAGTGAGATCATGTCTCGAAAGCCAATGAATACGTATTGTTCTGCATTGAAAAGTTGGCTTATGTGATGTGACAATAAGTTATGAGCGTTTGGATTTCTCTCGATGTGACAATTATTAACACCTTCAATATTCAAAAGTTTGAACAAAGAAAGTGCATTTATCCCCGGGACACAGACAAGAAGTATCATTTAAACAACACTTTTCACAATTTATTACTTCCCCATACGCTCAAGGACATGTACATGTTTTCTCCAAAATATAAAATTCCAAAAGCAAATTTGTGCATGAAGAAATCGGATATGCTCTTCATGTCCTTTGCACTTGCTAGGACGTATTTATGGATTTCCGAGAAGTTGCATTCAAAATGTATAAGCATGTTGGTATGAAGTGAACATGGCTGTCATTTATTGCCTTCCGTGTACAAGAGAGAGGAACAAAACCGTATACTTACATCCGCCTTGGTGTAAAATGATCGACGATACAAGTCTCACTCCTTTCTCAGAGGATTTCCATGGAATACCTGAAAAAGTAGAGTGGAACTATCCTGTCAAACTTACCGAGAAGCGGCGTTAGCGATCCCGCTCCAGCATTATTTACACAAATATCAACACCGCCATGGTTCTTTTGAATCCATTCGAACATCTCTTCAATTTCCGACGAGCTCCCAACATCACACTTGTACGGAATCAATTTCCCTTGAAATCCCGATTTCGCACATTCGTCAATGAGGTCCTTGAGGGCAACAAGGATAAAGAAATGAAATGAGTAAACATCTTTCTACGAACTCATATTGAGTACTTGTTTGTACACGAGGCAACATTATAGATATAGTCAGGTAGGCAAGTATATATAAATATTCCAGTCCTCCAGATCATCCAACCAGAAAGAGAATAAAAAATAAAACGTAATAATGTCATGCACTTCGTCAATAAGAAAAAATGAGGAACTCACTGTCAGAGATCACGAGATCAGTCTATTTGCTCATAGTAAACGAATTGTCTCATGAAAATGTCAGAAAATCATGCGTTTTTTTGTTTAATGTAACAGGATTTCAGAATGTGGATTCCAAGAGTGAAAGCTGTACGGAATAAGGTTTAGTTAAGTATCCACAAGAAGAAGGTTAACATATTACCTGGATCTTCTCAGCATTTCGAGCACACCCAATCACATTGACACCATAGCGGACAAGATCTTTTACAATTTCTGCTCCGATTCCTGACGAACAACCAGTTACCAGCGCTGTCCGATTAGACCAACGACTCATTCCACCAAATGTGACAGTAGACATGTTGGCGACAATAATTTTGCGATGAAATATTCTTTAATTGTTACTTTATAAGATTGAATCTTTTAACGCCCGAAAATTGGAGGATTGATAAGTATTCGGAAATAGTAATATGCGATATACTCAAGTTTATAAGAACATCCGCTTGCCCCTCGAAGAGTGCATGTGTTGTTACAGATAATCTTATGCCTTTTCGTACAATTTTGCACTTTGCACACAATAAAAGAAAGTTGACGCTAAGTAGGTAGGTTAGCTTGATGTTTGGTCACTTTGTTTTATGCCTAAAATATGTATGCTTTTGTATTTCGTCTTGTCTGTCTCTTGGCTTTTGGCTGATGCTTCACATTCACAGTGCAATGTAGACGAGCAACAAGGAAATATATATACCGAAGAAATATTATGTATGTGTGCCATATGCCGGTTAAATTCAGAGCAGTCTCTAGGATTACAAATTGCAAAATTGGAGCACAACAGGTGATGGAAGCAAGATGTTTTGTCTGGGAATTGCCATGTTCCAAGTAAACCGCTTCGGTCACCCATGGACCAGTGCAATGTAAACTGGAATAAGTTGCACTTGAATTTTGCATGATGATAAAAGAACTCCGGAGCTAGATTTGTTGGAGAAATGTGTGCACAAATTGTGCTCCTCTCTGCTCTGCATGAATGCAAATAATGCTGTAGTAGAGCATAGTGTAGTGCAAAGCAGATTGTTACTTTTATATATCAAATGTATTCACATTGCATTTTTATTTGCGAACTTTTTTCTTTTTCTATTACCAATGAAAGTTGGCGTATGTACAAGTTTCACAGTACAGCGTTTTCATCAGATGTAATATTTAAAGTAAAAATGTAACTCATTTACCTGAGACATACTTTACCAAATACAAATTCGAAGGTAGCGCATGCAAAATAAGGTACATACATGAAATCTATAATCAAAAATACCCTGCTCAAAATAATTATAACGTTAACAAATGAACTACCTAGAAATACGCTTAGGTACCAGATCAAGTAATTTAGTTACAAGTAAAGTTGCGAAGCAAACAAAATCTGAAATTTACTTTTTTATTCTACATCAAAATAATCAACGTGCTCCCCACTTACGTATTTCTTTTCAGCCAAAACTCGTACAAGTTTTGACACAGTCTGCTCACAAGTGAGTACCTTCCCCTCTTTACGACATTCTGCAAACGATTTTAGTAGCTCAGGATCCCCTGTATGTTTGCAAACATTATCAAACATTTCAGTTTCTACAGGACCTGGTGCCCAATTCAAAACCTGAATACCTGACTCCAATGCAACAACTTTCATCAACATATCCCTTGTGGCTTTTCCTGTACAATATAATCCCCAAGTTTTGAATGGTTGTATTCCAGACAATGAGGTAATTTGAACCATGCTCCTCTGCTTCGAGGAGTCACTGAAAACTTTGAAAAACTGCGAGGTTAAAATAACCATCGAGAAGATGTTCAGAGAAAAGTAACTTTCTAGTTCTGAAAGTTCCTCCATTTCAACCACTTTCAGCTTCTTTTCTACGCCTAAACTCCCTGCATTATGAACTAGTATTGAATGATCGAAATCTGCTGCTGACGAGTTTGTTTCAGATAATGCTGATTTGATAGCATTGAAATATGCTTCCTTGTCTGGTTTCTCCAAGTCCACAGTAGCTGTCACAACGGACACTTTCCCTTGTGTGGCATTTCCAATTGACGCCTTTGTCTCCTCAAGTGCCGCACTAGACCTCGCCATGAGAAGGAAGACGGAACCCTCAGCTACTTTCTTTGAAAATTCTAGTGCAATTGTACGACCGATACCTCTACTAGCGCCAGTGACTAAGCAAAATGTCTTCTGGTTCCAGTACTCCATTTTTTTATTACAAACTAATCTACAGCTTTATTTGGCTCTTCTTGGCTTTGTGATTTATCTTTATCCTTTTCGACCTCCTCTTCAGATCCGCCTGCTTCCGGAACAATTTCTATTGAGTCCAAAGTTGTCTCCGATAAACTGCTGCTACCTGGGAGCTCCTCCTCCTCCTCCTTTTTGTGTAAAATTATTTCAAGCTGGTCTGCCTTCAACAAATGCACGAGCTCCTCTGTACTCAAGGCCTGCCGTTCAGGTGCCAACTTTTTTAAAAGTGGATTTACTCTCAGTTCTTCGAAGATTTCTCCCTCTGCGGTTAATTGCTCCACGGAATTGCTCAACAACTTTATCATGCAAGATTCCTTCGTTTGCTCCAAAGATCGAAGGATTGAATCAGCACTTGGTCCTTTAGGGCCGCCTTTTTGGATCTTTTTGAGTTTCTTCTCTGCAAAATATAAATAAAGGGTTGGGTTACTTTGACTGTGGATCTTTGAGATAATACATTTACTGAAATTTGTAGCTTACGTAGCGAATCCAGGTATTCCTCCGAATCCGGCAGCTTCACAAATGGTCTAAAGTTGTCACCAAACGTGAGGTCACCTCCAGAGTTCTGCAGAGAATTTTCTGATGATATCTCCTGTATTGAGTCTTTATGTTCAGCAGGATCTCTCTCGTGGCTGTTGTCTCCGTTGTGCAACACAAGGCCATCCAGATTTGTCTCCTCGATATTATTGTCGTTCGGACACGGCTGCCAAGGGTCCATGAGTATAACCACAAAATTCCAGTGCAACTGGTTACAAAACTTGTTTTATATCAATGGAAATTATCCGTCCACCGGACAATATACTTCGCCTACTCGTTCACTTGCTAACTTGCTTGTGTTGCCGCTGCAAGCACTCTGTTGATTAAGAAAATCAGAGATTCAGCAGGATTGCTCATTTTCATTCCACTTTCGGGAGGGCGTCTGTATGTTTTATAGGGATTTAGATACTTTCCAATAGAAATGTACCAGCCAAGAAAAAGTCAGAAATCACTAGAATGAAACCTTTAACTTTACAGACAGGCGTGGCTTACTTCATATCTCATTACATTACAAAACCCCAACGTAACTTATTTCATGCTTGATAGCAGCCTGCTGCACATTGTGCTGGACAATGAAAATTACTGAGATCACGTTACACTAAAGGAATTTACGTTGCAGGATGAATGAAATTAAAGCTAACAAATCCCCATTCAATGAAGCTCCAGGACTGCTTAATATTCTCACATATAAATACCTTGAGAAACTTAAACTGCGTCTGATAAATTATTAAAGTATATTGTGGTAACAAAATGTTGTAGGTTCTATGCTGAGCTTGAAGTTGAATTTGAGATTTAAGTTCTGTGCACTGACATATATCGATTGATTCCTACTGAAACGCACTAACTTCGTAATATCAGCTTAAGTTAAAATAGTGCGATTAAAATTACCTGCTTTATCACATTCAGAAGTCTGCCGATTTCGAATACTTTCTGTGAGGAAAATACATACACATTTGCAGATGTATTTTTGTGCAGTTAAGTGCCAATATCAAACGAACTGGAAAAATACACTATACGAGCATGTCACAATAATGAAGTTGAAGAAGTGTTTGTTGTGTGTATCTAATTTGGGATATAGTAGTGGTAGTATGGTACAAGCGTGATACGAAAATATGTGTATTAGCCTCCCATATCCTCTCATATGAGAATGCAAGATCCGGAATCTATACATGTAGCATGGCCTTGTACCTAAAACACTTGTTTTACTTCTACTCAGCTGCTGGATGTGAATGCACAAAAATTGTGTCTTTGTTCCACAAATCGAACGTTTCCTTTTTTCATATGATAAAAATTGTAAATCTGTAAATTGGATTGTTACAACTCTCGATGTACTTCATTTCATCAAGATAAATCGATGCAATGCATACAACTAAAATAATTTTACTGTGCGTGTACGAAATGGCATAATGGACTGCATTAAACAGGTCAACGCTGTGTGACTGGAATACATGTAATGAAATGAACAACATTTGTAGAGGAATGTCACGTGCTAAGTATATTGCTTTGCTTTAATATCCAAATAACTACAATAATGACAAATTAGTAGTTATTTTGTTTACTTATGTAATGTTATAATAATACTAATCTTTCTTCATATGCGTTTGCTTCGTTTTACCCCCACAGATTCGTCTGCAACATGATTTGCAGCAACGCGTTAGAAGATAGAGGAGTAGCGCAACTCCGGCAATTATCACAGCCGTTACATCCAAAAGATAATACTGAAAGAAGTTAAGGTCTCTGGCTGCAGAGCGGAGATGAGGTGCGCCCTTGTGCCTGAGAACGTATTCAGTCCAGTAGACCGCTTTGTCCAGTGGCGTTTGAGGTAAATCTCTGACTAGTATGGAGAGTTCCTTTGCCTTCTGCATATATCTGCGTTGAATAAAATATTTTAATAGTGAAGTCAACGATATTTTGAATACAATACTTAAACCTATGAGATAGATATGCTCTTTGTGCTTACATAGGGTTATTTAGCAATTCCAAGAGGGCAGTTTCAAGCTTCTCTTCGTTGAGGTCAATAATTTCAACAAATTTCGCATATCCTCCCCGTTCAGCTTGTTGAACGTTCAGATCCTGGTCACCTAAATAAGTTGTACAAGTTCGTTGAATGAATAATGACTAATATTGAAGTGAGTAATCATAAATTCGTGAAGTTCAATTTTTGCAATTTGTTACCAAAAACTGGTAAGCCAAGAACTGGAACTCCATGATAAACGCTTTCCTGAGTACTCAGTAATCTAAAAGGACACAATTTAATGAATTTTAACAAAGATGCCAATTTCTAGTTTGCTGCAATAAGTCGACATTAGTCTATCTATATAAATAAATTCATTACCCTCCATGACTCATGAAGAGGCGAATGTTTGGATGAGCTAACAAAAATAAACAAGCATAATAACCACATGTGTTTTTAATTTTTGGGAAGTTTTCATTGTGCCCTGATTAAAAAAATATAATCCGGCCAGTACCCAAAATATCTTGTTGTGGAAGCCATTTGCTGAGCTTGACATTTTGTGGGAGATCAGGCATTGTTTCTGTTTCCCATTTCCAAATGACACGTTGCTTCAGTTTCGAGAAGACATTAATGAATATTTTCCGGGTAGACTCTGGCATATCCTTAGCTTTAACGATTGAGCCAAGGCTGAAGAATATGAAACCCTCTTTTCCAGATCCCGTTAAGAAATCGTCTAAATCCTAGAAGGAATACCAAAGGAGAACGATGAAGAAATGCAAAATATAAATCTGTATAAAAATAGATTTGAATGGTGAGAATTTGACAGTCTAGAACAAACCTTGGGAAGCTTCCTTCCTGAGCGAGTGTGCATGCCTTGAAACATTGAAACATGTCTTTATTCAAGTGTCATTTGCTCAGTTAAAAATATTAATAATACTTTTATATTACTTACCTCCAACTTCAATCATATCAGGAAGAAGTGGCCGAGGAAAAGTTAAGGTAAAATGGCTGTTTGCAAAAATCATGCTAGTATTTGCCATGATTTCGTCCACACTTGGCAAATTCTCTCCATTTGGCAGGTTCTCTTTGTACAATTTCTCATGCTTTTCTACTAACATTTTGGTCCATACGACGGACATAAAATTGGTAAAGATAGTGTTAATAAAGCGTTCTGTGAACGACATTTTGTCGGTGTACTTCATAAATAGATCAGGAACAAATGAAGGTAGAAGTCGACTGCCGGTGGCAATTGCAATTTGCGGGGGAGCTGCCACTGTCGAAACTAGAATTGAAGGTGCCTTAAAGTGTGGAATCAATCCGAGGACACAGTAGTTTAGGAATATGTCAACAATCACCAAGTCAAAATGATCTTTTTTAAGGAGTTCATCCAACTCTGGGTTTTGAAGGGCTTTGAGGCAGGCCCTGTCCATGTGCCCGAACGATGACGAGTTAAGCATTGTTGTCAAAACTCCATCTTTTCTTTGATCGAATGGGTTTGCCATTGGACCCATCAGATCGTCAACGGTTATGAGCTGAATTTGTTTTACGGTGGGTGGCATATCTGGGGAAATCAGTGGAGAAAGGTTTACGATCTCGTGACCCCGCTGCCCAAGTGCTCGCATGAGAGGCTCGAAAACGTGCACATGACTCCGTGACGCAATTGGCAAGAGGAACAAAATCCTTTCTCCGTAACAGGTTGTGCAGAGTACGGAGAGTATCACAAACACTTGAAAAATACCGAGTTTAGCCATTTTGAGAAACTCGAAATTTCAATACTGGTCTGGAATGTCAACGAAGCAGATGATCGTTAGAAGAAGTTCGATTTTGAACTAGTTGCATGAGATGGATTCGGGAAATAATGCCATTAAAATTCGTTCGAAGATGTAATGTAATAATAGTTATTACGAGATGGAACTGATTATTCGCATACAAAATTACGGATTATATAAGTGCTTGGCCTTGTGCAACATATACAGCGAGCAAAACTCTTCTTGTTGTTATCTCCAGCTCCACGAGTTAAAACATTATCATGTGATACATTTGATTGTTCAGCAACATGTACGAGTAGAATGATTGAGATTGAAAGTAAGAAGCAAAACGTGTGTTATTATGATGGTAGTGAGTTATTTTCATGGACAGGCAACCTTGTCCGAGAATCGTCCACTGGTCCACTACATACATTGCATATATATTATATTTCTACAAGTACCTATACACAATGAGATGAGAACGAGACCAGCACGTCTTTGATTTTCACGTGCTTCAATTCAAGTCACCGTCCGTCACGACACCAAAGACTTTTTGTAGCATATTCGGTTGAATGATGAAACCATAAATGTCTGCGATTGCAGCTAGACACTGAACGTAATGCATATATGAATTTAAGTTTTAGTTGGAGAATGGAAGTAAAAAATGACACTATATGTGACTATGCGTATATCATTCAAGGTTGCGTTGGCGTGATTATTACAATGTCATTCGCAACGAATTATTTTTTATTTAGTTTAAACTTTTCTGAACTGGAATGAGAAATGATGTACATACAATATGAGTCCCGAATCCCATCACCGATTTGCATGCAGAATCAAATATTGTTCACACTTGTGTTTAAAGCTGACACTCAACACATTATTATGCAATAGAGAATTATCAGGAAATCATAGCGATATCAAGAGAGCTGTCATCGTGGACCCAGCAGCAGCAACTCCGTGTTGGATCTCAGATGCTTTTGGAAGAATTAGCAATGCATTCGCTGTATTACAGCTAAGTAATCGACTACTTATTTGGTTCCCTGCAAAAAACCGTATTTGTGTAATCTAGTTAATGCTATTATATACAAGCATCTTCGAAGCAAAATTCATATTCACGGCAAAATGTATGGCCTGGAGTTTCCTTTCATTTACCTGTACTTTTTGCCGCTGGAATACCACAATCCGTATTCCAGTTTAGAGTGACCCTGTGATATTCTGGTCTAACTGGGTCTAGCTTGATGTCTTTCTCTACCTAAAGTCCAATCCAAAGAAAAACATATGTAAACTATAAACACTTGGTAAAAGTATTTCCAAATAAGTATGTATCAAATTTTACTCCACCCACACCAAAACTCTTACCTTAACTGAAATTGTGGGATAATATGGGGTGTCCCATCCGGATAGTTTCCTCAAAGCTGGAACCACAAACAAATGAGACGTAACCGTAGCAGATACTGGATTCCCTGGAAGTCCAAAGATGAGCCGTTTCTTTCCATTAAGGGTACAAGTTGCAAAAGTGGTTGGTTTTCTAGAAATAATTGAGAGATAGTATGTATTACATAAAACACTTCAAAGTTCTGTGTTGGCTTTCTCATATAAATTGGTTTGAAGCAGTTCAGAACGCTAACGTACCCAGGTTTCATAAGAACACTTCCGAAATGAATTGTAGCACCTAAATCCGCTACCAGAACTCGCTTTAAGTAGTCTTTCTCTCCCATTGAAACACCGCCTTATTAAAAGAGAAATTGTTTAATTCTACTAGTCCGACTGGTCTAAAATTTGCAGATCTGCGATTTTCAAGCATACCCGTCTGAAGGTACTCACTCACCAGAACAGACTAAAACGTCAGACTTGTTGAGTCCTTCAACAAGTTTCTGATATAGAGCGTCAGGTCTATGTTCAATAGAATTTCAATTATTCTGATTACTTGTTGACAGAGAATAAATTTCAATTTATAGTGCCTGACATGATGACTTACGTATCTTTCGCGATACCTATGTCGATAGTGCGGTAGCCTTCATTTCCAAATAAGTTCTCAAGAGTCGTCTTATTACTGTCCCGAATTTTCCCCTTTTCCAACACGGGATCGTGTGGACTCTGTAACTCATTTCCAGTGGACAGCAATCCAACTGTCGGCTTCCTATTAAATTTGGATATCGATGTGAAGAGATAAAAGCTAGATTACTGATGTTTGAAAAATATTTACTGTTCATAAGCTTAAATTGAACCTGAAAGCGGAAAACTTTGGAAGACCAACGGCTGCTAATATTCCAAGTTCTGACGCTGCAAGCCTAGTTCCCTTCGGCATGATTAGCTGATTAGCTGGGATATCACTTCCAATTGGTCTGTACAAGATTTATGCATTCAAATAATCCAATATCAAAACATGTCTTCAAATTAAAAGTATTTGAGTTATATCCGCCCCCAAAATTCGTTACCTAATATCTTGGCCAACTGTTGCCATTTTGAGAATACGGATAACTCGCTCATCGTTACCGTCTTCAGTACGCTCCACTAATTCAGTGTCCTCAATTTGGACAACAGCATTTGCTCCAGGAGGGACAGGTGCACCCGTACTAACACGAATGCAAAATCCTTCTTCAACGCGACATTTGTCAGGACTTTCTCCTGCTGTAGAATCTCCCCGTACTTGAAGGAGATCTATTTTAGTACTGTCTGAAGCAAAAACAGCGTATCCATCTTTTATGGAAGCAGGAAATGGAGGAAGCGGGTCGTTTGCTAGAACGTCTTCTGCCAGTATATGTCCCAGTCCATTTCTAATGCAGGATATAGTTATAATTAATATGAGGCTGTTTACAAATATTTAGGTGTACGTTGTACGAAATCTGGATAAATTTTACTTCAAGGTTTTCAATTCTTTTTCAGTGGGTATATCCGAACACTGCTGGATAATCAGATCTTGAGCAGTTGGAACCGGAATGGTGTCAAATAGAGATTTCCTGGCACGATCGGCCACATTCACAGCGTTGACTTTACTCTTCATTCAATTAAAATATTTCACTGATTATGCTATAATTTTTTAAATAAAAACATAATATTTTCATATGTATACTTCGATGGTACCTTTAAATGTGTAGATGACTGCATTGCGGTATGCAAGGAATCAACCTTGGATTTAGTATCCCTCAACAAATCAATTGCATGCTTCACAGGTTTCTTTATAAAATCAAAGTTTTCTGCAGCACCCTTTGGGCTTCCAGGCAAATTTACTATCAACGTCTTTCCACGGATCCCACATACCGGCCTTGAGTACATTAGATTTAAAAGATGATTTTCATGAAAAAATATATACTTCGGTCAAAATTTTGTCATTTTGAAGAAATATATACCTGGAGAGCATTGCCATCGGCGTAACAGCGAGTGAGCCTTGAATCATAGCGATGACCATTCCAGGAGCCTCCTTCGATATTACCAATTTCGTGGCTTCCGGTGTGACATCGCGAGGAGCAAACCCGGTGCCACCAGTGGTTAGTATTAGGTCTACATTTTCACAGTCACACCACAACTCCAAAGTTTTCTGTCCACAGGAAAATTTTCATTGTAACAATTCAAAATGCTTTGATTCCTCTTCTAAAAACTAAAATATATTATTTTTAAGTTTTCGGAACCTTTATTGCGTCGATTTCATCAGCGACGCAATCCCGTTTAACAAGCAACCCCGAAAAATCATCCGCTTCTACTCTCTGAGCCAATACATCTCCACTGACATCCTCCGCCTCACCTTTAGAGCAGCGGTCACTCACTGTTTAAGTTAAGGAAAATGGTTTCTGTTATTGCTATAATGAGAAATTGCACGAATTTCTCAAGAAGATAACCGCAAACATTGTACCTGTTAAGACCGCAGTTCGGATCTTTTGTATGTCCATTTTGGCTGTGACGGTATGAAAAATCTACGAATGAATGTGTAACCCGTGTAAATACATGAAAATGAAACTTGTTCCTTCGTTTCTTCACAGTTTCCAACTGATGTTTCACATTTGATACCCACAAATAAACGAGGATCGCGTGAAGAGCTTTGCTATTTTCTATAGACTAGACTGTGGACGTCGGATGTGAAGGAATGCTGCTCAATAATGTCATGTCGTTGTCACTATATTGTTTTATGCATGAAATAACCTGTTGTCTGTGATTGAGTGACTTGTTTTGTTGGTTTGTAAGTGAATATCCGTGGGTTGTTGTTGTTGGAATGGATTTTCGTTAACTTTCAAGGATGAGTGAATGTTTTGTATTTGGCTTGATATAATGTACATGTACATACGGAACATGTGCAGTTTTCCACATGTTTTGTGGCAGTGGCACTGGAAATGTGTAAGCATGAATGGACTAGAGCTTGTTAGCTGGATACCACAGAATCTTCGTCGCGATCTCGCGATACAAAAAAGTTGTCAGACAGCATATCACCTGCCTCAGTCAGAAGCCATGTGTGTTCAGTGCTATGCATTTTTATGAGGAGAATTAATAATGCGTGTATAATGTCTCAAAAATGAGAATTCATGGAGAATATTTTTAAACCATGTGTGTTGTATCCTAATGTCAGACGAGGTGTAGATACGTACATTAAAGATGCATGAAGTCACTGAAAGTCCGCTCATGCATGATGATATGAACAGTTGAAGAAGAGGAGGAAGTATTGTATCATATTTTCAGACACAATATTCAATGGGTTTGGTGATGATTTTTATCTAAGAACCCAAATTATACGATTTTAGTTCATGGTAGTAGATTTATTTCTGCTTCTTCAAGAATGAAACCACAAACAAAAATTTAAAATGGTAAAATCTGGCAAAATTGTGTGATGCTCAAAGGGGATTTTGACTTGAGTTTATGCTATTTAGAAACATTACATATTATAGTCTTTGGAACTGTGGTAATCTTTTTACCAGACTTGTACAAGTTACGTAGAATCTTCCACATAACCTATCACATAAACGGATATAATACAAAATACAATCATCGCTGCCGTCGCTGCCTTTAAAGTGATCAGTGGTGGTCATGAATTTAAACAAGTGCTGCGCAAATCATATTACATCGGCTTTGTCTCCAAGTGTTTCACCGATTTCCCACTTTTAGACAAAATGTCTTGAACCTCGTTCATGGTGAGTGCAGATGTAACGGTTACGGTCTTTCCAGGGAGATCTATCTGATAGTCGCTGACAACGCCTTTTTCTGCAATTTAAAAAAATATTTATTTGATAAAATTATATGCGTAAAAGGTAATGATTCTAGCAAGGCTATCAATTACACTTTAAGGAACAAATGAACCACTTTAAGTTTTTGTATATTTTTACCTTGTTGTCGGGTTAGGATGCGCTTGACAGCGCCGGAGCATCCTTCACAGGTCATTTCAACGTGGAACTTATAACTCTGAAATGTTGTTATTAAATAGGCAACTTATTTAATCACAATTTAATTAGGTACACCTTAGAGGTTTTTGCATGTAAGACATACCGTCATTTTACTGCTGGTTTGGTGTCAGAAGATTAGTTCAATTGTGATTTAAATGCAAGCCGTTGCAAAGACGCAGTCCGTCAGTCAGTTATACACCAGAATCGTTGGAGGAGCGAGCTTCAAATTTCTACGAAGAAACAAAAAATAACTTTTAATTACTGAAAATTATTGGAGACTACGAGCGACGAGCACCTTCTTTCTCTCTTCTCTATGTAGGATGAAAATCACAGTAGCAACAAGGTTAAAAAGTTAGTTTGCTTCCTGCAGATCCTTGATATCCTTCAAAAACGAGCCATCTCTAATCATGCTATGTAGCAAAATGCACTTCACACTGCTTGTCTTAGAACTGACACGTCACTTTTTGATTACCAATATTGGAAGTGGAAATCAAAACCCACATATATGCACGCCCATTATAGACAAATTCATATGACTATACATATACTTACAATTAATTGGTTGAAGATATACAACGAGGGAAGATATTCGCCCTATGATTATGATTAATGATGAGGTTACGATCGAACATTAAAAGTATGAACGCACGAGTACGGTGAGGACATATTAAAGCACAGAATATTATGAGATCTGGCTGCTCAATTAAAAACTTCTGTTCTGATCCTTCGTATTAATCCTCTCTCTCAATTAGCTCAAGTAGAAAGATTTTCACCAATAGAATTCCACAAGTATTATGAGATATACATATGCTTTTAACATCCGTGGCTGAATGCAGGTTTTTGATGGTTATATACAAGACTTTAATTATGATCATTAAGCAAGGCATTTACGCACACACGGATGTCCTATGTTCGCATCCCCGCATCTGTCGTCTCTCGAATGCACTTGACTGTAGAAAGGCCACGGCCTAGCCTTAAATGCATTCAATATTGTATGCATCGAGTCATCGTAAAAAGTTATATCATGATAATCATGAATCATGCATGACGATAATAAAATCGTGTGCATTTGAGCACGGATGCAATACATAATGCCTAAATTACTCATGGGTGCTCTCACATTTCACTAACACCCTTCTTTCAATCGTCAATCGTTACTTTTCATCAATTTGTAACCCATTTTTTTGTTTAAACCTGGAAATTTAAATCCAGTACTCTGATGAGCTTTGTGAAAACAATCTCAAAACAAATTTGAAAACGGTGAAGATCACGATCAGCAGCTATGGCTGGATAATTAATGTTTTGACTAGAGATGATAAAACTGATAAATGCTGATACTTACTGTTTCTTTCCAGCAGCTGGTATGCAATTCTGCAACGTCAAGTATATCCAAAGATGAGAGAAATGTCCAAAATCAGCAGCAGAGAGCTATACATACACAATTACAAACAAGAAAGATGTAGGTTTCTTTTATGCACAAAGTTTATAGTAATAAAGTACGTGCGTGTGTGTGCCAACGAAGCCTTAACGAATCTGTACTAAATCTCATTTTGTGTGCTATTGTTTACAGATCAGACTTAAGTTATGCACTTACAATTATAAATATCAGCAGCCGGTGCAGTTTCCTTGCGGAGAGTATATTGTATTTGTGTTATTTTGTATGCTAAAACATGACAGCTAAACAACTATGTATGAGAGCTGTACATATACACAGTGGTGTGATGCAAAGTATATGGCACACATGCACAAGAGTTGCAGATACCTAGAATTGGAGCTGAGCTGTGAATAACGACGTATGCAATACATAAGTACCCTTTTCCCAATAACATTTTGCTGCGAAATAGTAGGACGGAGGTATATACGTATCCTCATAGAATAGCACGGAGCCTATTTGATGAAATATATGGGCTTACAAAACTGGTAGATGTAATAGGTGTGCAGTATAAAGTATAATAGGTATATCTTCAAAAATGCTTCTTAATCCTGACACCTACAATGCTATCTTGCTAATAGGCACAGAGGGCAGAGGATGACGTTGCGTTACCGCTTAACTATTTGAGGAAGATTAAATGGATATCATAAATTCACAAAATACGTATCATGTCATACGTGGAATGCCTAATTGTGAACACCTTCTGCTGTTGTTCGGCATATTTGATGTTAATGCTCTTCATTCTGTCAATACCGTCAAACTGTTTGTAGGAGTTACGGGCAATGCCGTCAATGGTGTTTGACAGAGAAGTATTGCGTTGCATTACCTGAGTTAATTTTAGTTGTGACCTGTGGTGATTGGATTCTGCAAATTTCCTTCGTTAAAGCACATAAAATACATGACAGTTTGCATGTAATTATTTTAAATTGCAATCTGCAACTTGAGATAACTTATTGTGAATGTGCATAGGAATTTAAAACCTAACATAATATGCTTTGAATTTGAGCATACGTTTTTACAACGTTCTTTAAAGAATTCAATCAATTCGTGCTATGCATGGCAGAATCTTCAGTTTTTCATATCATTCTGCATTTAGAATTGAACTAGAAGAATAAGTTACATGTCTTGATTTAGTTTTATTGTTTCATTGTTCATTTAATAAATAAGTATGACGAGACGCTCAAAATTATTGATATCCAACATTGGACACTCAGACACAATGTTAATTAATTCGATTTTTAAATATTATGAATGACAATTGTACAATATACGAACTAGTAGAGCCTCTCTTGTATTCTCTCAATAAAATCATAATGCCTGTAAATTGTATTGATGTAGGATGACTGAACTAATGTTTTTAAGATTTTTGTTTACAACTCGGATTGATATATGATAGTACAATGTCTCTTGAAATACTGATTTTTTAACTTTGGTTACAATCCGGCTTTCCTTTTGACTCGGTAATAATTTGGAATGATTAAACACATGTAAATGTGCCTAGTGTTAGGGTATGAAATAGCAGACATGTAATTGACTGATACCTGTAAACACGCAAATAAAGCTCAATTCAATTCAATTCGAAACTGTCGTGTAGTACAGTTGTGCACAGTCATCAGCAGTATTTCCACAAGACATACTGCTTCGCCCATGCTGTGCTTAGCGGCTTAGCGTTTTGAGCATGAAAGTTGAGAAGATTGAAAGCTACTTCCTGTCTCTGAAGAAAATACTGTGCAAAAACCTCGGTAAAGTATGGGTTCATAGCGAGCGCTGCTGGAAATGCTACATGGGGAGAAAATAGGGCGATATTAACAAATTGCAGGTTCAGATAAACACACGATATTCAGATGAAAGTATGTAAGCATGAAACACGTACCGAAGCTTAACATCGTGGACGCAAGCACTGCCACCAGTGCTAAAGCTGCGGTCGTTCCAGCTATCATTGCCACTTGCTTTAAATGACCAGAATCTGCATTGAAATAATAAAAATGTGGTTAACAAACCTAAACCTAATCCATATAATGACCATAATGCACTCTTTGCAATAAACTCTTACTTTCAAACTTCTCCCACAACTCCTTCGCCAAACTGTGCTCTTGTAAAAGCATGGATTTCCCTAAACAAGTCATGAACTGGTTTAAATTCAAAATTCATATCCAACAAGGAAATACGCTTCAACTGGATTATATGTCAGTTGGCAATTATACCTTGAAAGCCATCAAATGTTTCATGCATAAAGAACTTCTTGAGTTCAGCCTTCACTTTGTCTCTGGGAATACTGCAGGGCACCTCTAAATTGTCCAGCCATTTCTCCAGCTCGTCCTCATTTTTCAGATCTTTCATTCTTTCCACGAGTTCCTTCCACTTGGGAGCTGCGAGCAGTAGGAGCACACATGAGATTAAATTATTTCCGAATACAATCAAATCAGTAGCATATTATTATGTACTGGTATCCAACTCACTGAAATCCACCTCATTGGGCTGGTTTTGCTTATTAATGTCTGGAGGTGATGGTATTGGGATTTCAGGAATTAACTCCAATTTAATATTTAGATATTTCCGAATTTCCTCCTTTGTTTGTGGTATCGGCCTAAAATATGGTACATCAAGGCTTTCCAACCATTTCTCAAGATTGTCCTCATACGCAAGCTCCTCGAGGCTAGTCATTTGGCGTTGCCACTTTGTAGTACTGTTTGCCGTATTCCTCTCTTCTTCTATTAACCACACAAAACGAAACCAGTCACATAAAATAAATGTGTGCTTGTTACCATTTAATGAAACTAGCAAAAATATTTCCGTCGGAAGAGAGACAATGGGGCAAACCAAAATATACAAGAGTAATACAAATTGCTACACAGTACCTTCAGAATTATTAGACTGATTCTGCACGGACGATGCTGCCAATTTTTCCTGTACGAAATGCCGTAAGCGTTCTTTCAGTCCTTCCATATCCACACTGTCTGTTGGAATTCCATAAGCCTCCAAAAATTCCTCTAGGTTATCCCCTTCCGGAAGTTCATGCAGCCACCTGAAAACCTGCTCTGTTTCATACTCCATCGCACTACTTGCACTGTCATGACTTTCTACTTTTGGCTTTTTCTTTGTTAAAAGATTCTTCTTCAGATAGTTTTCCAGTGCGGTGAAGTCCTGGCCATAAGTTTTTTCAACTGTTGGTGGTGGTGGAAGTGGCGGATCCGTCACAACATGGTTGTATGATGGTGGAAGATCATCGGCAGGATCGTACTGCACTACAGGTGTGATGTCTTCCAACTCCCGTGTTAATTTCACACTGTCGTTCATGTAACTTACGAACGTAACTTTCTTCGTTTTCCCAGAAACATTAGCTTCGAATCTCTCCTTCCATGCGACTAGCGAAGCTATGGAGGCGCTTCTTTGGAGAAACGAAGTCTTTCTGGGGAACGGTGTAAGCAACATTGTTTATAGAAATGAGCACAAAAACACTTTATAGGAACACGGTGAAATTTATACATCAAGGCAGAACGGTGACACGCACTAATAACGGTTATCGCGGCTTAAGTATTGGAAGTGACGAACACCAAGTGCAACTTCGAAACTCAAAAAATTGTAGCAAACACTATTCAGAGCGTAGGAAACTGACTTGTTGTAGCGAGTAGGGAACCATGCAGAATGGATTTTTTAAATGGACTTCTCATATTTAAACGGCCCTTGATTACTCATTACTCATCCAAAATTGCTTAATAAATCCTTCCAAGGAGTCTTGTGGTTGTGGCTAGACAAAATGTGACTCTTTCACAATTTGGAAGCATTTTATTTCCTAATGGTGAAGTGAATATCCAAAAGAGGAATGCAGTAAGACATGAGGAGACGATATAGCGTTAGGTTGGACACTAAGCCTTTATTACTTCATTGTTCTAATAGTTGCAAGTTGCGATTTAATACATATTTTATTATATTAGAATTGGAATATATCATCAAATACCAAACTCCTTATTTGGATTTTCCACTGAAAATCATGCAAAAAACGAAAGTATAGATACCAAATTCCAATTCTATAAAATTAAGCCAACATTTTTATTTAAATGGATATAATATGGATAATATTATAGATATGTGGTTAATTCTCCAATTTTCCTTAAAACTCAACTTTTGAGCGTTTTAATTCATCGCTTACGCAAGTAAATCGTACTGTATAACATTTTACTTGGACAAATCCGGTTCTATCTAGATTACAGTTTTATATATGTGAAATTCCAACTTGTCACTACTTTACAATTAATCATATCATACAATAATGGAAAAAATCTTGGTAATATACTAAAATATGTGGTTTATGGATACGTGCAAGCAAAAAGCAAATATAGTCTGCTATACACCACACACCCACACCCAGTCCAGTCCATTCGTCAATTAATCGCGTACTTTTGCGTAATATTTAAAATACGGCAATTGAGAACAACGACAAGTGTGTAGCACATCATAATTCACAGTATACAAATTTCATATACCATGATTATGACTTTATGACTCATAATCTTAGAATGTTACTACATTTAAGGCACCCTACTAAATATTAAATAATTATTAATCATCACATCTAGAGTTGGAAATAAGTTAAGACGCTATCTTCATTCCTCCCCAAATACGGGATATATACGTTTCGTGTCATTTGACATCATCTCCCTCTTGCAATATGGACATGGCTTCCTTAAAAAAACAAAAACGCGAAACATATTATGTGAGGTTTCCTCTTAAAAGTCTCATTTGTTCTACATGAAATGTCATACACCGAAAACAATATGCCAGTTGCTCTGTAGTGGTTTTTATTATCTTCGACTTACATTTCTTTCTCTCTGTTTATTTGGAACCACTTGTTGATACACTTCGTGTGAAAGAGATGTCCACATTTCGTGACCACTAATGGACGCATATCAGAGTCCATCGCTGGCACGCTGCCGTGCCTCCTCCCAGACCTCCCATTTTGAGTACTTGATAGATGACTTTCTTCACATTCGTAGGAGAAGAGGTCATCTTTGCAAATACTACATTCTGCGCAAAGTCGTGCGCTGTCTACATAGAAAGCAAACCCGTTATTTATAGCAGATATATCCACAAATACGCCATAAAATATTTAAATAATTTTCGTCGTCCTCATTTTTACCTGAAGACATGAGTTTAGGTGACTTTGTTAAATCCGGTGAAAGCAAAGTCTCCGACTCCTCCACATTCAGAGAAATGCTTATGGTTAGTGGGGCTCGTTGCTTTCTCTTATGCACCACTTTCACCACGTTGAGTTTCTCTGGCGTGGAGCATTCCATGTTTTACAGTTGAAACTTGATACCGCTAATCGTAAGCTTAATATTTTCGTTAAGAGTTGGGTTCTGCTGAAGTCAGGTAGAGATATCTTGTCCGGTTAATGTATCCAATGACCTCCGTACACGGGATACACTGTAGCGAATGTCTAGAACAAAACATGATAATGATTTTTTAAGATGCGACGAATGTTATAATCATCAAGAAATGAAATAATAATATTTATAATATTAATATGGCTATAATATTTTGAGTAAAATAAATTTGATTACTTACCATATAGCTATTCTAAACTTATCGTGGTGCTTTGCAGATACAATCAGTCCCCTGAAGTCCTTAATGAAAGGCATACTTATAATCTGAGACATCAGAATCAGATTAGGCCTGTATGAAGCAAGAGAACGCTTTAATTCTCTTTTAGTTCGAGCCTAGTATTCCAAATGCGAATACTTTCTGTGCTATAAAATGTTCACTGCAAAATGCAGGTGAACTTGTCTTGGTTTTCTGCGTGTGGCAAGGATTTGAGTTGAATGTAGAGTGGAACTGAAAATCACGGTGGCGTCCACTTTTATACAACTAAAAATCAGGACTAAGTACATATAGAACGAATACGTAAAATAGTTATTGCGAAACCATTATGGTGGTAGCATCATTACTCTCATTATCTCATCCTGAGTTCGATATGGAGATATTGGAATGATATCAATGAGGAACTTTATACTGTTTATACTACGCCTCCAACTACAAGTACTCAATACAAATACATACCTGGAAATGACAGTCATGTAGTATATGTTTATTATTTAATATCAACAACGAGCTAAATATTGTATATCTCTTATCTTATGCCATGTGCCAATTTTTATTTTATAAAGTTTAGTACTTATGTAAAATCTTTTGCGCATCTTTACCACGAAAAAGTCTAGCAGGTACGAGGTTAAGGAATGTGCTAATCAGGGCATTCCAGAATATGACGTACGGTAACAGATTAAAATGAACCTTGAATTTAAAGTTACGTGGTTAACTGTAGCAGAAACTATTTATTTGAATACACAGTTAATCATACCTGGCGTCAGCTAAATGATCCACATCACGCCACCTGCCACCTCCTCTAAAATTTATCATTTAGCCGTGTGTAAGAATTGCTTATGTGGATTAGTCTCTCAGCTCTCTCCTTGAGTCTTCAAAAACTCTAATTGTAAAGATAAGCAAGGAAATCCTTGTCAAAATTTAGTTATCTGACCTTGGCAAAGGAATTGAGGAAACCAATATGGAGTCCCGTATATGCTACTTTTCAAGATTTTGTACTATTTTGATTCGGATTACGTCATCTTGCTGGACACACTATAGTAATAATTTGTTTTAGCAATGACACGAAAAATTGAGTAAACGCACACAAAATGTTTAATAATGACTACATACTAATATTCAGAACAACATCCGAATTTCGGATGTAATAATTGTATTAGATCTTTCATGAAACTAACGATTGCATACAAGTCTAAAATGCATAATATATCGAAAAATACGTCTTAATAAAACTTTCTTTGTTGTGTATTCAATTCTGTTTAATTTATCCTTGTATCAATAAATTTACTGGAAAACTCGTCAGTTTTCTTGGAATCGTCGAAGTTATCGTTTTTAACATCAACACCACGCCTCCAACATATTCAAGGTATTTTTCGGACTTTACAATTTAGGGTGTGTTTCATGGAATTACGTCAGGTATATTTATGTAGCGGAGATGGGAATGTGCATGCATATATAAACACACCTCTATCTTCGTCAACCTCTGATTTATCAATTTGACATTGATCTGCTGGATCGAACATATCTATGTAAAGTATTCGAGATGATATAGGGTTTCCAAAGGAAGCAATTCAGTTCTGAATGAGGTCTTCTCCTCATGCACTCATTGCCCATGATGGAAAATTTTATGCTACATGTATCAATCCTTTTTGGCTCATACCAGTTCAGCGATGACAGGACATCCGGTAATTGAAGCATCAATCAATTTTTTCATCTACTTTTAGTGAATTGATTGTAATGCTTTAGTATGAAAATTGTTATGTATCGAATCTATTCTATACAATACATGACATCGATGATCCTAATTGAAGTATCAACGGATATAACCGACCAAGTGAATCGAAGTAGTGTAAACAGGTAAATAATGCGATAATATTTTGGTAGTCTTCATATAATGCACACAACTATGTTTAAACAAACACAACTTGACCTTTATTACAAACTTATTTGCATTAATGAATGATTAAACTAATGTTAAGTCGGAGTAGATTTTCGATAAAATACTTAGGAATGACTTTTGGATATTTGGTATTTCCAGATCGAGTACTGTTCCGAAAACGATCCATTTCCCAGAACCATATCATCATACTTCACCAAAGCAAGGGAATATTCTTATTGTATCATTAGCCATCATTTCTCGTCTGCAAAACGGGCACTCTTTTCTATAAGCAAATTTACAAAGCAAGTTATAAAATAAATAAAATCACCACATGAAAATACCCATATAGCCTATATATGCTTTTTTGACACGTCAATATGTACGTATAATCAATTCTCTACATACATAATCGAAGTGCTAATATTCTTAGTACATTTACTCACTTACATTTCACTTTCCATTTTTTCCTTGAACCATTTATTGATGCATTGGGTATGGAAAAGGTGACCGCACCTAGTGCTTACCGTTGGACGCATATCCTCTTCTCTGGATTCTTGTGAGTGTATGTGTCCGAAATTATTGCTATTATTACCAGTAGCGTTGTCCACACTCGAAAACAACGGAGACACGTGATTTTCGGTCTCAACTAAAGAGAAAAGATCGTCCATGCAAATTGTACAGATCGCAGGATTCCAAACCCTTAGCTGGCCTAAATTCAACAAGTCGTAATCGAAATATTAATATAAAAATACTTCCAGCTCATTCCACAAGACATCGATGAAAATGATGCTGCTATTCAGTAATGTAATGTAATAATTCTTTATGACTATAACTTATGACCAAAGTACAAAAACTAGCGATCGCATGCCTCAAACACAAAAGTACCTGGAGTCGATGGCGTCTTTAGTCTTGGCGATTTGCAGGGAACCATTTCACAATCTCTACTTCGGATATCGGGCTGAAGAGTTAAATTTCCCTGAGGTATTGGAATAGAGAGTCTGCGTTTTTGAGGTATACTGGTACTCTCCGTCATCCTGCCGTCCTGGGCTCCCGAACCATCAAACACATTATTGCCTGTTTGCCTGCGTGAACCTCCTGAGTCTCCTAAAGGGTTGCCACGACTTAAGGTGGCTTCAAGCAGATCTCCTATTTTTAAATACGTTTTCCGAGTTAGTTATCAAGGTTCCTCTTTGAGGAAAGACTATTTTCCTTCAAGTTTTTCAGTATTAATAATTTTCAACTTACTGAATCCAATGTTTCCATTTGAATGTGTCATCATGTAACATTGGCATTCCTTGGGACGTGTCGATTGTTTTAACGAAATGTTAATGGCTTTATATGTAGAGGAAAGAGTGAAAGCTAGTGAAAGCTAACGGAATCTTAACGTTCAACTTCCCTATTTTCTACTCTCAAATTCTCAAACTTGACTGCATTCATGTGGTGGCTGATTTCAGTCCCCCTTAAAAACGTGCTGTTCTTTCTACGCTGCAAAATATTTCTCTTGTAGTTTCAACAACGAGACACGTAACTAATCCTGACTTTTTCGAACTCATCATCATCACAAAAAATGTCATAAAACGTTCATCACGCAAGAGATAAATATATATCCGACGAGTGATTCATCATAGGCGGCTGTAAGTATAACAGTGCAACGTATATAACATTAAACGGTAAAAAAAGTGAAAATCATATCTGTTACCATACGTTGTAATAAGTTTTTGCAAACTTTTTAGAACAAATAAGATGAAATATATACTTTTCGCAGAAAACAGCGTTCATTGTTCAACTTCCGTTGTGCTGTTGTTGGGATGTGGGCAGAGGGCTGTCAATTTTGTCAGCTCATTCTGTCCGCGCGCAAGCAAGGTCAATTTACAAATACTACAAAAAATACGGATTGCTGGACTCAATATTTGCGTGGTAAATAGCACCTAAACTACGGTGATACGTGCATATATGCACCACAACTTGAAACTCAAGCGCTTTCATCTTTGCATAGGGCTTACATCAGTGTAATTAACATCGTAAGTTATTACATATTATTGCTGGAGAGAATAGGATACTTACTATAGTGTATGTTCACGATTCACGATCCGAATCTTATCAAAAAGATGATTTCATTTGTTTATTGATGCCTATCTGTCCTGGTCGACCGTAACTCATGTAAAATGACTTGTTGTAACTGATAATTCTGAAATGCATAATATTTTTGATGATGATGTCAGCCTGCCAATGTGTACTTGGACGGAGACATACACTATTGAGAATGTGCATAGATGTGCATTCACTTTACCAGAAATTATATATAGTACTTTCGTTTAATACTCCAATGCCAATTACCGTAGATGACATATTATGTATATGTTGACTGGAACTGGGATATTATTTGCAATTATGATGTATTTATCCGATTATATGTGAAATAAAAGTAATCTTTTTTACTAACCGGTGGATATGTATTTGAACATGGAAAAAGACAAACGAAAATATGACAATTACTCATGGTGTATCAAAAAAATGTTTTCATACCTCATGTATATTGTATACCACATTTTTCCATTTCAGCGCTTCTCTGGTTCATTCATGAATAATTTTTGTGTTGCGCAATTTGTTTTGATGGACTTAGGAGGATGTTATAAAATCAGTTAGATTTATACTTAAACAAAAATGTGTCTGCATCTGATCTGGTCGATCTTCATGTGATTTCTTGAACAGTTCATTAAACAAATTAAGAATTCCGGGAGATCTGCATGCTGGTTGATACAAACATTATGCAATATGTATTATGCTTGTATGAAATGTACTGTAATAATTTTCGGAATTTCTCTCAAAGTTTCTTTAAATCTTATTACACTTTCGAGGGTATATTAGAATAAATTCTCGCCAATCACTTAAATTAAACTAAACCACGAAATATATAATGTTACAAAAACAACCTCAAATAATATGTTTAAAATATCAGAATTTGATCTACCCATATTATATCCTAAATTTGCGAAGGAAAAATTCGAATGACATCCTCTCGTTCCATCGGTTTCGAGCACATTGGACAATGGTATCTGTTCAGAATGATCATATTAACGAGATCTTATACAATAATGTAGCTTTGAGTTGTTAGAAGCAAAACCAATCTGACTTACTCATTTCGTTTCTTTGTGCTAAACCAATGATTCAAGCAACCCCAGTGGTAAAGATGGCCACATTTTGTGGAAACCATGTTGAACGCCTGCAATTCACTGTCATCATAGGAAAGGGTATTGTCCAGAAAAATGTCGGGATCCCACGTATCAAGGAAATCATCTCGGCAAACGACGCAAACTATGCCTGACTTGACGCCTGTGTCATGGTAGTCCTTGTACAAAACGAGTTCTTTAACTGGCACAAAGCGCCCGTATGCAAGCTCACACGTGAACAACCGTTTGAACAATCCAACACCGTAGCCATAAATCCCAGAGGAATTCCCAACCGGTTTATCCTATTTTAATTTTTTGTTATTTTAAGAAAAAGCATTGCCTTTCATCTTAGAGTACCATATCTTTAAAGCATGCTAAACTTACGAACTCAATTCCAGAATAAAATTGGTTCCTTATTTTTCCTATCCAGCGAACGGTGCCGATTTCTGGATGATCGTCTTTTACCCACACGATCCTATCACCAACGCATAGTCCACTGGGAATATATGCTGGAGAAAATTAGGTGGATAAGTATATTTTCTCTCAACAGTTAGTACATACATACATGCGTGTGCGTGTACGATAGCTCATGTTCAGTACCTAGAGTAACTGGTGGGTTTGAAGATACTTCAACGGACGAGCGCCTCCAGCCATGGAACTCTGCATTTGTTGAGTTTGAAACGGTTGAAGACATTCTGCTCCTTCTCAAAACTACTTCATGACTTTCTTGACCCGTGCTGACCTGAGTAGTGCTAGATACTTCCGGACCCGCAGGACTTTGACTTTGATAGTCTGTGGAATTCCTTTCTTCATTGATTTGTGTATTTGGATTTGGATCTGCCTCATTTACAACTTCTACATTAACGGTTACTTGTTGCATGTACCCCTCAGTCTCATTGCTCTGGTTCTGGTTGCTAATGTCGGGATTCACAGTTTGTTCAGTTGTTGAAGTGCCTGAAGATGTAGACGATCGTCCGCATAATGTTAGGGATTCCAGTAGACTTTGTGCTTGTTCTAGTGTCAACGGTACACGTTGAACTGGAGGGGTACTGTTTTGCGATGCATTTGAGAAATCAATGGGACCCTGAGATTCATTGGATACCATTTCTGACGATAATATTTCACCGCTAGCTACCTCAATGCCCATTGTTTGAGTGTTGCTTTCACTTTCTACGGAACGAGATTGCCTTCTTCCATTGTTCTCTTGGCGTGCTCTTCTAAATGAAGCTCGGATGAAAGCATCTTTTGCCGTTTGCATGTTCTTGATGCTTAAGCGTCGCTTGGCTGTACCGGAAGGACGTGTGTAAAATGACAAAGACACACATTATTTAATTTAATAATGCTTGAGTTTATAGTGACCCTTTTCAGTATAGCCACTAAAGAGTTTTTGATATACCTCTGCTTCGTTTCCCACCGCATCCCACCATTAGATTAGCAATTGTTTGAGCTGGAAGAAACATCGTCTTCACCATCTTCCCTGGATTGGCAAAAAATTAAATTAATTAGCACGCGCATTATATCTGAGAATCTGCAATTTCAACGGACATATTTATTTTATACTCACAAAATGTCTTCTTTTTCGGAACAATTGCATTGCGTTGTGCTTCCATTTTCGAAGATTCTGGACAATACTTTGTTTAAACTAGCACACAACAATGGCGCACTATATCGTGTTTGTAGAAAACAGTGCAGCAGCAGAAAATTTTAAAATGAAAAGGTGGAATGCATGCGAAGACGCAAAATTGTTGACACATCCACACTCTCGATACCTAGATGCCACATTCTGTCACATACAACTTTTTTGCTTTAGTTAGGACACAATGTTGAATGCATTACAAATACAAAGGATTTTACTGCACAATAACATATTGAAATCTGCAAACTGCAACACATGAAAACACGAAGCATTTTTACTTTATTCCAGCATTAGCAAGTGGTTGCCCCAATTCCTGTCATTACATTTATGTACATTCGGTATATCGAGGAAATTTATCAGAATGGAACATGAGGGATAGATTTAGATAACGTTGTTGCTCATGGCTAGAGATAAGATAGATTTGACTCCTCCAGTCTGAGTCACCATTAATGCATATTTCTCCTGTGTTTCCACAAAACATACATTTAATCAGTTTGTTTGTAATAGACAAGACACACCTGCATATGCATGAAATGTACATATATGAAATCATAGCTTAAAAGATTCCTAATTTTAAATTTATTCCAGGGACGCAGTTTTGCGGTATCTTTTATTACTCTTAAGTCAATAGCTGAAGGGAGAAACGATTTACTTGCATTGTCACGTTTTGTTAGGAAGCATCATGCTTGGAAATAATGTGCTTTGCTACATGCACATTGCATAGAACATAAATATTCCATACTAGATATTCGTCACGTTTTGGAAAACGGAAGTCATTAAAATTACGCTTATGTTCCAGATGCATTTCAACGCACGTGCGTTAAATCATTGAAAGCTTTCTACGTAGATCATTACATAACGTCTAAAACATTCTCTTCTATATTATATCAAAGAGCAATAATGAACATCGTTATATGTACAGTTCCATCCTACTTATTAAAGCGATGTGATGAAACTGACACACGCACAATGCGAATTGTGAATGCGCAACATACATGACTTCCCTTCCGGAATTCCCTGACACTGGTTCTAAAACGATAACTACAGTATGAGAAACGAGTGAAGTGTTGCCATCTTATATTTGGGAATCGGAAATATGAACATTCCCAGTACACTCCCAAGCACTTTAAACGAGTGCGAATGTTATATGGAAGAAGGTTTTTTAAAGTATGTATGTTTGCTTAAAATGGAAGGGTTTTTACTCCATGTTAATGTAACTCGCAATATCTTCTCTAAAAATATCGTATAGACATATACCCTCACCCTCAATGCCATTAATGAATATCTAGATTGTGGTATTAGTTCCCGGACATCAATTCCAGTTTTCGCAATGTAAAAATTATGTCTACCGTAGTCGCATATTTTGACGTATGTAGGTGTATGCTGAGGCATGATGCCAGTTTTGATGATGCGAGCAGAAAATTATTTGTTGATAAAAGCGATAGAATGCTCGTGTCATTCTATTATATATAATTGTTGCATGCTTGTATTAGTATTACAATGCAGCTTAATTACTAACTAATTATGTCACGCACGCAAATTAAGCCTGATTAACTGCATCTGTCACGCCCTGTCGGTGTGCCCAAAATATCCTAAAAGATTCTGCATGCAACTAATGCTAAAGCCAACACAAGAGACAAGAACGATATTACAAGGCGTGTATATGTATTCCACATGGATGAAACTTCTGACATGACAAATGCAAGAATTCGATCATTTATCAATGGAAATTCGCAAGCAATCACTTTTAGGCACGCAGTACTGCATTTTTATTGCCTTTTATACAATTATTGTCACGGACAAGTGAAATCTATATAAACATAGTTTGCTAATTTTCTTAATAGCATCTTGCATTCTTTTTTATCTTCTAAACCCAACCCAATTGGTAATAGCAAAGATAAGCACAATACAAATTGTGATCAGACAAGTGTACACCGCAGATTAATAATAATAGTAAAAGCAAGCCTTGTATATATAGTACCAGTCAGTTTATCTAATTTCCAGATGCCACTATAAAATGTATTTCATATGTTTATTTATTTTACTAATGTGATGTGATGTATTAATTAAATGCACAATGATAAATACAAATATGTATCGTTTGTTTGATTGATTCAGTACCCCCATAAATGTTTTATCGGAAGCAAATTTTTTTCCTCCAATTAGTCAAATGGAGTGAACCTCTGGACTGCCATAAATTTCACAGTTGTACTTCTTAAGCTTGCATACAGTTGTCTTCTATAGATTCCAGTAGAACGTCATGTTTTGCAAAATTTCATTTCGGTCCTCCGTGAGACCTTGAGCGACCCCTTGGAAGTGACAATTGCGACCTAACGCAGCTTTATATCATATCACAATATTAACCTCTTCAATCAACCGTCAACATTTTTAACGAAGAACAAATTACAAGTCATCTAGTCATCATGCAAGCTGACCCGTGGAAAACAGCCGAACTGGAGAAAGAAAAATCATACTCGGTTCCCCTTGATTGTCATTCTCATCCAGGGGAAAAAAGACAAACTCATTTCATGAAAATTTTTCAGCACATTGGCTATTATTTGTGCGTTTTCCCGTACAAAATTGTTGAAACAAATGATGGAACTTACAAGGCAGAGAAATGGTTATTTCAGCAGGTTTGTGTTCATAACTAAACCGTGAAACTTGGAATTATTAACTCAAACTTATGTAATGTCATAAGCAAACCAAGCATTGTTTCTTTCCTATTTCTAGATCTTTTGCGGTGCACTTCATTTATTCGCCATTTCAGACACGATAGTAAATCTGCGACAACTCCATTTCGAGAAGGTTGCAAGAAATCCCAAACTCTATTTCCAAATATTCACTTTAGTCTTGCACACGGGAACAATTTTAGTATTCACAAAAACGGTGTGGAGGAAGGGTGGTCAGTTCTGTAAATTGATGAGAATTGTTGAAAAATGTCCCATCATATCTGGCTGGTACCCGAAAAAGGTCATGGGTCAACTTTTTTATGTGTTGAATGAATTATTATTACAAAGATAAATACTCAAATGAGGAATCAAATATCATTATTGTGTACGTATATCCATATCTAGACCAACCTTGCCGTGTCACTGTTGACCATTTTTTATGTCATTATGGCTTTAATTAATCCCATCTTTACTGGAACGGATGGGAGTGAAATCAGCACATTTCAGCAATTTCTGTCGTACCACGTTTCACGGGGCCGCTTCATTCTTTTCATGGGTGATGATAAATTTGGTGCACAAAGTCTCATCAAGGATGACAATTTCGTTACAGAAGTTGTAAGATTCAAACTTGGCGATTTGCCTTTTGCCATTTTGAGCTACCTGGCAATTTCGGCGAGATGGATTACAATATATCACGTTGATCTACTAATGACCATCATGTCCTTGTCGCTTTACTGTGCGACCAAATTTTTCATAAGAATTTTGAAAACAGAACAAACCTGTACAAATGGAATACGGAATTATGAAGCTCTGAAACATTTGTCCTCCCAAATTAATTCAACAATCGGAATGGTGACACTGACATACACAGTTGATTCAATCTTGTTCTATTCTACTCAACTGGAAGTTTTGTTTGAAGGAGGAAATTGGTTTCAAAAAGTTGTCGTTGTTCAGTTCTTCTTGAGCTGTGCTTGTTGGCTGCACTTTGCCTCAAATGCATGCTTACAGGTATTGAATACAAAATTACCTCGACTAAAATAGCTTAGGAGACATGGATGGAACTTATCTTATTTCCAAATTTCGCTAGATGGAAAAATTTCGGGAATGGGTTCGGAGAAAGGACAACAGGTATCTGCTCCCTTCCAAAAGTGTGCAAGTCCTTATCCTTCTCGACGAAATTTCTACCAACACCGTGGGGCTATCTGGAAATGGACTATTCACCATCAATTACAGCTTTGTTGCACAGGTCAGTCAACATTGTTTCTTGAAGGGATCTTTACATTTTCTGTTGGAAACTTGGTTTATAAATATCATAATATTTTATTTATTTTCTTAGGCATTGACTACACTAATGACCTACTTCATCATCGTCATACAATTTAAGTGAACAAGTCATCGCCTCTATCATTCTTAGCATAGTTCTATGATTTCCGAGAATCAAGCATTATTAGCCACATTTTTCAATTTTGCATGCACATTACCTATGGTTAAGCTATAAGCTAATATGCTGATATCAGGCATAAAAGTATTTACGCACAATTCACGTAAACTACATCTATCATTGTTCCATGTTCACAATAAATTTTTCTCCACTCTGTGCACATCCTGCTGGATTATTGTTACCATTTAAACAAAGGAAAACTATTGCATAAGGGCACTAATACAACTCTGCTCAATGTGGCCATCTGCTGTGCCCCCTGAAAGTTGAGGATTTTTGTGATTCTCTTCAGTAAAGTATAAAAAACTGCTACATGCAGCAATACGTAACATTATATGCTTTCAACAGACCAAGGTATACCTATGTGCATTACCTACCCCACAATAAAGGAACTAGCACCACGTTTAAAGGCAAGAACCATTTTTCGCTCTTTCATGTTCTCTTCCAATATACTCAACTCTCATTCTCATGTGTACATACGTGCAACATATTCACAACCCTGAACACACATTTTTCTATATACCGACACATTACTTTTCTAGCACACAATGGGGAACACTAAAGTAGCGCTATAATATTACTCAAGTCACACTTGCATACACAAGTCGACTAAAAGAACTCAACTACTACACATGAGGGGAGCATAAGTACTAACAAATACGAATCAAAAACGCGGATGCCATCAGATACAATCCTCATATAATGCAATACATATTACATACATTCATATAACTTCATACAACTTCTAATGTACATACGCATTATGACCATCTCATCATACCTTAAATAATACCATAAGGTACACACACACACCAACTGAGAATGAAACACTGTACTACATGACAATTACAGTGTACGCAACTTACACTTCCACCACACACTTCATATACTATACGCTTATTTTCTCCCACAACAAAATAAAAGTGATACAACAAGATACATACTCCATTACCCATGCTTTTCCCACATTCTTATATCACAGACAAAATTACACGCGCAAAAATTCGGATCTTGTCCGTACATAATTTTGCAAAACTACATTTATAGATCCTTATGCAACCTACATTTTAGAAGGGAAACTCTTTTTCTTCTTTTTATGCCATTTAAACATCATCCTCTCATCACACATGTACATAATGTAACGAGAGAAAATAGCGCTGATCCACAAGTTTAGAGAAGAGACGAATTCCCGAAAAGCATACATACATACATCCTTATCCCTTATCTTTTTACATCCGTTTACCTAAGTAAACCGAGAATTGGAGAAATGGGATTTTGGTGAAAAACTCTGAGATGTTATGTGTAACACGAACACGCACAACATCATAGGATCATATACTAGCTGAGAGCATCGGTATTCGAGAGGATATTTGGAATCAAGGGTAAAAAAAATGGAGTAACACACATTTTTATTAGGGAACACCGACGGATCAAGATCAGAAAACGGGAGCAGATGGATACGTTATATGAAATGTAAGTAAAGTACACACATTTCACATGTGTAATAATGTAATGCATATGAGCATGTTCGTATATAAGAATTAAGGCATGCCATTGCCATAATAGAATACATATAAAATACACGGGCATCTTTCTCTCGATTTTTTTCATGGTTTTTTTGTGGAGTAGAGAAAAAGTGCATGTATCAATATGTATCTGTATAAAATAGAATACATAAAATGCATGAAAAGGGTACATAAGAGAATAAGGTGTATGATATGATGATATGATATGATAAGCATAAGACACTACGTGTGTGTGTACTGTGTACCTTTTTGGGTATATATTTTTTATGTAAAGTGTCGGAATCAAAACAGAGGAAATCTCAACAACTCATGTTGTTTTCTTGTGTGTGAGTGTGTGTAAACTTAATCGTCATCAGAGGAGAAGTGTGCAAGTTTGAAAACTTTTTTGGAGTAAACTTTTGGAGTGGAGTGGAGGAAATAGTATGTGTTCGGAAAAAGTTGCAATTTACAAACTGTGAGATATGTTGTATGTTAAAAACATTTAGTTGTTAAATTGAACAGTGTGGCCTTGAAAAGTTTGTTTTTTCGGTTACAAATTTTGTATTTGAGGATAATTATTGTTGATTGTTTTGTTTTGTCTCACCTGTTGTATTCAAAAGGGAGGGAATGAAGGAGTTTCGTCAAGTGTGTTATTTTACGAACTGGAGAAAGACATTATTTTTTAAGTTATGAATTAATGGAGATCATATGATCGTAGTAGCATCGTCAGTCCAGTCCAGTCCAGTCATCAGTTATGGATGAGCCACTTTGTGTTTGTTGTTTGTTGTCAAATTACCTAAAACTGTATACTGGAGGGTGGAGGTGAAGCTGGAAGCTGCGGACAGACTTTGCAGCAGCAAGACAAGAAATAGTAAATTTGTAAATATAAGAGGAACGTTAAGATTTTTTTAGGTTGTTAAGAAAGTTGAAAGTGAATCCGATTTGGGAATTTTAACTGTAAGTAAGCAGCGCAAGAAATGATATACTTTAACTAATGACTAAGGAAGGAAGAGTGGTTTTGTATTCTATAATGAAAATTGAAAATAATTGACAATTGATGGAGCATACTAGTTTGAATTTGTGAAGACTTGATAATTCATAACTATAACTTGATTACTTGTCACTTGTTGACTTGTTCGATTATACAAATGTCTAATTGTTCGTTTTTTTAAATTTCAGATTTTAGCAACTATTTGAACGAAACTGGAAAGCTGTGAAGGATTAAACATTGAATAGTATAAGTTTAAGATCTGGTGGTGTGGATTGGATATACAGAGGATTCAAAAGGTGAAATTCTAAGAGGAAACTACGAAACTAAGTAGCTGATAAGATAAAGGAGGACGCTGTGAAAGGAAGATCACTCCTGCTGTGATTACAGACTAGGGCCTCCAATCATCGATTCCAGTGCCACCACAAAGGCCAGTTTAATTATGTACAAAATACTGACGTTGGATTTGTTACTTCTAATATTTAAGTAACTCAAACCATCAAGACGGTAAGATTTCGATTTTTCACTGTAAACACATGATACACACGGATATGACGTTAACTATTGTTTCCGGGTTAATAAGATTAAAGTTTATTAGATCATAGATTGTAAGTATTATATAATTTATAAGTTTAAGTGAAGATAACGTCGACGTCACCGTACATTTTTGAAGATTTCAAATTTGATCATATTTATCAAATTTATTTTTATAGACTGTTACTGATAATGGAATTTATTTGTGTTTATGCAGGGGTCCAAATGCAGATTCTGTATTGGCATCTGACACGTCCCCAGTCGAGCACTTGCGGCGGCTCGCTCAGTCCTCCTCTTCTTCAAAGACAGGACGGAAAGGGCACGTCAGCTAAATCAAATTTCCCAAAGAACTTTATCTTCGAAGAAGTCCCTAATCCAAGACGGAGTGAAGCTTACCAGAACGAAGATTTGACGCCAGGTTTAACTGAAAGTACAGACGCTGGCGACCCAAACCAGTCCCATTGCAAAACTATGGAAATCGAGAATGATGATCAGACGCCGACTTTTTACCTGCTTAATGCAGTAGACTTACCTGAAGACGAAGATTCCGCGCTAAACCATCACCTCGACCTATTACATGGTCAGAATGATCACGAGAGTTCTTATAATGGACCACTTGTGGCAGTTGGAAATGGACCATCGGGCAATGGAGGAGGTGGAAATGGGCCTCCTGGAGGTCACTACTCCAATCACACTCGAAAAATCAATCCAAACAAGAGAAAGAAACGGAGGTCCAATGATTTGGCAAGAGTATTATGTATAGAAGATGAATCGGACGATGAAACTTCTGTAAACATTGGTCCATCAAAATCCAAAAAGGCTAAACTGGTAGTAAATTTGTATCCGGAAGAAAAAGGATATAGTTTCGGCTACCAACTACCTGGCTCAAATGAGTGTTCGGAATCTCATGCAATCCCGTACAGTGAACGTTATTTATTAGATTCCATTGATGCGCAGCAAATCCCTCATAAAATGCTGTGTAGATTGGAAGACAGGCAAGGGGTAAACCTAATGCGTTATCGAAACCAAGTCATAGCTGAAATCCGTGATTATAGAAGATCAACTACACCTCATCATCAACTTGTTCCTGCAAATAATAGAAATGTATCAGTGCTACCAACAGCAAATGGAGTCCCTTCTTCCAGTACTTTAATGAATGGGAATGTAGGTGGGAGTGGGAAGGAGACGCAAAAGCCCATAGTGAAGCAAGTGATGTTGAGCCCAAATACGGAGAGCTTATTGTGTGACTTCGATATGATTGTGGAGAAATCATTGCAAGATCGAGGAGGTTGGAATGCACTTTTAAGACAAACTTCAGGTGGTGATCTCACACATCTTTTAAAAGATGGAAGTGATAGCGACTATGAGTATGAAGTGGACTTAGACGAGTCACAGAAAAGTCATTGCAACTACCTTACGTACGATCAAAGACTAGAACTTGAGAAAACGTTTGTGAATCAAACTTCTGGACCTATTTGTTTAGATCCTAGTCCAAAGGTTAGCGTTATTGCTAACCGATTGCAGTATGAGAAGTTCAAATGGAACACGGAAGAAATGAAAAGTGCTGGAAAACGATGGGAAGAAAATCCCTTCAAGTCCAACAAAAATCTTGTATCTTCCTCTGACACAAGCTTGAATGCTCCGTGCTTGGCTGAAGGAAGACTGGATGTTGAACCCTTCTACTCTTTTGTGATGAGCGTTAAAGCCAAGTCGCAACTTGGATCTCATCGCTCAATTGGTTTAGACAAGGACGCATTGAGACTGCCTCCGATCGTAAGTTTTATATTTGGTTATCATAAAATCAATTATTCTTTATTGTACGCGTTTATAATTATGTACAAATTTGATTATTTTGCAGTCGTATCAAGACTATGCAAATGTCGAGCCACCGAAGAACATGGATGATGTTCTTCGAATCGGCCAAACACCTGAACCTGCTCAATTACGAATATTCCCTAATGAAAATTCCGTACGAAAAATAGAAGAGTACATTCTGGAGACCGAAAGACGGAAACGACCACACACTACAACCTTATCAATTTTCCAGAGAAATGGAATGGAATCCTACTTCGGAGAACTCGAAATGGAATCTTTTCTTGATCCCAACCAACCAAGAATTGGCACCGCCCCGTCCAGTACCAAATGCCAATTTGAACTCGGCTCAAGTAGAAATGTCACTCTCTACGTCAAGCAATTCTCCGATATCTTTACGGAAGATGGAAGGAGACCATGCAAAATAACTTACCAGAAGGTTGGGCAACCACCGCAAGTTGTATATACAAATTCGTATAAAGCATCAACCCCAGCTACAGCTACAGCGACAACAGCTTCAACATCAGCTTCCCCGTCTCAGACCCAGACAACTGTAACCACATCGGCGCCCCAAGTAATAACAACAATTTCGTCGCCACTTGTAATCGTATCAAGTGCTCAGTCATCAGTCCCTTCAGGCACGACTATTGTTACAACAATTTCTGCACCGGCAGCCCGAACACCAGTATCGTCCGCAACACTCCACGGTGGTACTTCCACAGTTTCAGGCATCGTTGCTGCTGTACAGCAAGCTCAGAGTCCATCTCAAAGACCCCCTACCCCATCCGCAGCATCCCCAGTACAGGCCTCGTCTCCGGCTGCAACAACAGCACCGTCCTTACCTCCAGTTCAAATCGTACATCCACAACCACGAACAAATCCTCAACAGCAACAGCAGCAACAACAGAAACCTCCGACTCCAGGTCAACGTCAGCCCCCTATCCAAATATTTTCTCAGCAGAATCAAGCTCAAAATCCCGCAGTTTCACAAGCAACTACCCCTGCTGCAAATGTCAATCTAAATGTTAACCTCAGCTCGTCGGGCATAGCTGGAATAACGCCACAACAAGTACTGACAAGGCCACATATTGTAAATTTAAATTTGCAACAACAGCAGCAACAACAAGCCGCAGCTCAACAACAGTTGCTTCAGCTAACCCAACAGAGGCTTTTAAGAATGAAACAACAACAGCCGAACACTGCTCTAGCAAAATTGTTGTTGACAAATTTGCAAACGAAGCCCATTACAGTGGCAGTACAACCCACGCCACAGAATCCTTCGAATGTGACTGCTACAAGTGGTCCAATTTGTAGTACCAGTACAAGCCCTGCAAATGCCACTTGTAACACTGGCGGTAATGTTAGCAGCAGCAACAGTGCGGTCAGCAGTATTGCAATTGGATCTCCAGTTTCCATTGAACAACAGGTACAACAAAATCCACTGGGTTCTCCCCTGATGATATCGTCACCCCCGTCTGTCTCATCTGCATTAACGAATCCGTCTCCAAATGTTAATGTTAATGTAAACGCTTCGCCAAATGTCAGCGTAAATTTGAACACAATCAGTTTGGATGGACTCCTTTCTGTAAGCTCTGCTAACTTAAATTATGGAAATGCAACTCTGACAAGCAATATGGCAAACAACAATTTAGTAAATAGAATAGGAAATTCTGGAAATTCTGCGGTAAATATTCTCAGACTTAATAATAGCACCGGGACGACAGTTGCAGGTGGGAATGTACAACTAGCGAGGCAACTTGCCGTTTCAAATGCTTTAAATGGAAACGTCAGCATTCTACAACAGAGTTCGCAGCAACCCCAGCAAAGAATACTGATCAATGCAAATAGCATGAACAACTTGAACCTGAATTCGGTATCACAGTCTGAAATTGAAGAATTGTCTGTGCCCGACCTTTCTACATTGCTTGGTGGGCAGCCTATCCAAATTAGTCAATTGGGTCAGCAGCAACACATACTAACAAATGCAACTGCAACAGCCCCTTCTCAAACAACTATTGACACGACAAATTTGAATCTGAATTTAAATGTGAATCTTAACAGTGGAGCTGTTGTAAATAATGGTGAAGCACAAGTGCAACAACATCAAATAGCCAAAATCCAAGGGGGAGAATGGACAACAACGGCTCAGGCTCCCCCATTCCTCGTTTTCATTTCTCCATTGCGCCCTATGTCTATAGCTACACAGGCCGGAGCAGGATCAAGACAAATTACAACCTCCGGAGCTGTGCAAAACCCTTCCACATTAAGTCTGAATTTCGGCGCTGTCCAGGCGTCACAACAACTTCAACAAACGTCGCAACTTGTGCAGAATCCACCAAAAGTTTCTGAAGGGGCGACAAGAATACTTCTAGGTTCATGCAACAACGGTGTTGCTATCAAAAGGGAACTTCCTCCATCTTCCGCTGCAGTTTCTGTCAATGTCGGAGGAAGTGGGGACCCACTGGGACAGAATCAAATTGAGTCTAGCGTTGACGGGCATTTATTAGACGCCCAACAAGTAGTCAGTAGTAGCGATGTGGTTGTGGATGGTGTGGACTCTTTGTTCAACGCGTTGTCTGAAGCAATAGGACCAGAACAGTTGAAAAAGCTGGATGCTATGGGCGGCTCGTTAACACCTGTGGGATCTTCCAATGTAACAACTTCCCAAAATTCTTCTGCTGTAGTCGATGCAGGTCCATCGGGAATGAAACCAGCTTCGAGTAACACTGTAAATATTGCAGCCAATATCCCGTCTTCTTCAAGTGGACCCCCAAATAGCAATAATAAAAATAACTCAACAAATGTGATTACTTTGTCTGATCTCCTGGGATCACCCACGGTGGTCTCATCATCCATGGGAAACGCCTCTTCTTTCCCATCCTTGATTTTGAGTAGTGTTAATAGTAGTGTTAGCGGCTGTACAATTAATAATTCTAGTGGTAGTAACACAATAAATTCATCGCCAACCTTAAGCTCATTACTCAACTCGGTGACCGTGCCCGCATCAGGCGGACTTGCAGGGATTGCAACTGTATCTTCAGGTGCATCAAGTCTCGCCCAGAGTAGTATCGTGTCGTCAACTCCAAGACTGTCTGCGCTTTTGGCCGGTACTCCGTCAGCAGATAATGTTGCCGGTACGAATGGACCTACTTCCGTTCCAAGTGGAACTGCGGACTCGTCTACTGGAGCAAATCCCACTTCATACGGGACACTTTTAGATAGACTAGCTGCTTCGTTAAATCAGCCACAGGGAAATATGAGTCAAGCGAGGACCGGAGCCAGTAGACTAAATCCAATAGCCACTGCAACCCCAAGTGTAGTCTTGGATCACCCTGTGCTAGCAGCTACGCTTACTCAACAGCAGCAATCTTCTGGAGTTGGAGTTCCAACTACTGGAGCAAATAGAGGCTCCACTTTCAGACAAATTGCGCCAGCTCCCAGCCCTGCGTCAAACCTTAATGCTACAACCACTTCCGTAGGAAATAACGTTGCCGTGATAAGTTCCTCCGACGTACAATCACATATGCAGTCGCCGCAATTGATTAATCTGTTAGGGCTAGTTGGAAACAATACAGGGACAACTGGAGCTGGTCAGGCGAGAACAATACGGATCAGTGCAAGTTCCCCTGCAAATAATCCTTCACCTGGTTCTGCCTCACGCTAATTGCATTTGAACTCGAAAGTCATTGTGCTCTTTTCTTCAAAGTGTGCACCCTTCTGTTGGATGTACATGTACGAATTCAATTTACTGAATTGTATACAAGTGTTCCACATAAAAAATATATATTCGGTATGTAGTAATTGTTTTTCTTGTTTTCATTTTGCTGAAAGGCTTTACTATATTAACTATATAAATATTCGAGTATAATTTACAAAGTAGATGTTATATAATTTATATATGTGAATCCAATACAACCTTTAACTCGCAAAAATGACAATGCTAAAACTAAAATGTTGTCATTTTTCAGTCACTAAATATCCCCCACTCCTAACATATTGCCATTATCCCTATTTGCTACAATATTGATAACGCTTTACACAAAAAACGGTTTAAGTAGGTATAAAATTGAAAGCAAGAAAAGAATCTATCTATGCAGTTCAAAAATTACTTATTTAGATCAGATTATATATTTCGTAAGTCAAACTGTTCACTAATAAGCTGTAAATGAATGAAATGAACTGAATAAACTATGCAATAGGAATTAAATATTTCAATATACTGGTTACAACCTTACAACGCAGACGTTGAAATTCGCATACTAAATGGATTTCTCTACTGATTCATGTTACTACTATTTTTTATTTTTAGATATTATTATAATATTATTTTAGATGTAGAACTTCGAATTTAGATGTGAAACTTACTTTAGTATTGTACATTATTTAATACGAAACCAATTTGCCCACAAAATATCAAATATCACTTTTACAATTCTTCCTCGGTTGAGATCGTGATACAATGTGAAAATTAAACATCCTTGAAGTGAAGACGCTGATTAATTTGAATATATGACTTTTATGCGAAATGATGAACCTTAATTGTTGTTACATGCTGATTGTTGCATTTTCATGAAGTAGCTTCCGTTCCAGAGGTTATTACATTAAATCTTAACATTTCGCCACATTTGATATGCAAGTTGAGTCAATAGTACGAGGATTAATTTCCTACATTTAATCATTTGTAACTCAAAGTATATTATCTTTTAAAAGTGGACTGCATACAAACTATGAAAAACTATTGTTTTTTCGCATTGTTCTGATCGTTATTACATTTACGTCATCATTTCTGAACTGAATACTCGTTCATGGTTCAAAAAACTAGAAGAAAATATTGCATGCGAAAATCATCTTACGCCTGCAATAATTTATATCATGATATAAATGACATGCCCAAAGTGATAAAAATATGAAACAATTCATACAGATAGATATAAAGTAGAATGATTTCCGCAACTACATGTTTCTTACCATTACAAATAATCAAGGTCACACTATACATATTTAAGTAGTTATTTTGCTAGCTCTGGTTTAAATGGTTTTTAGATTGAACATGAAAGCTTAGTAAACTGTCCTTAAACTGGCTAATATACCACATTTTGGTGTTTTATCGTGCCCAATGGCAGTTTAATGGTCTCTTTTGTGTGTATCCAACTTTCTGATAAGATCGCGTTTCCCATGAAAAATGGGCTTATGAGTTAGCAAGCTTGGAAAGATACCAGCAAATAATCTTTTACAACATAAAATCAAGAAATCAGCCATATACATATTAAACCAATTCATTATGCAACTCAAAATCTGCGCTTCTTGAAAAACTATGAAAGCTCATCTAGAAGTGTGCTGCGATGTGCCATTCCAATGAGTTCCATTTTAATCAAAAATTACTGAAATTTCCAACAAAAAAACTATTCTCATAACATAACATTTTCGTACGTTCCTTACTTTTATATACCTTCGTTGTGTCCATTTTTACTCAACGCGTGGACGGACAACTTCGTGAGAAATCAGCAGAACTCACAATCAGACAGTTTATCAATTGTCCAAAAGCTTCGGATGATGAAGTTCAACTAGGTAGCCAAGTTTTATGTAGAGAGCTGAAAGAATTATCATGTTCTTGGTGGAATTCATCTTTCCATAAAATATGTCGAATATATGTAAAAGTTAGGTACGGCTTGGCACATCATGTTGGCTTGTATATATGGGGTCGCAAATCGTTTCGCTACCTTCATAACAATGTCATGAACTAATCCCCGGCGGTCCCATGAGTCCTTGTTTCCACCGCATTTGAAACGGCGAGAATGTTGGACGATTTCATTTGTGTTTTATCTACGATGTTCATCTTCGTGATCATTGTGCTGGTCCTTTACTACGCGAAATTATAAGTTAATTATAGTACATGTATTTGTTGGCAGAGTTAATGGATTTATGAAGCGGAAAAGGAAGGATTCCACTCCATGAGTGTTTCATCATCATCACATTTCTTTGTTTCGCTTGTGCCAGAAGATTACACTACTAACAACATTTTAATTTTACCGAGGCATCATATATACAGAAGTAATTTTCCATGAGCTATTTTGACACTATAGGCATATATATGCTAATACTACCAGTCTGTAACCTGAGAATCTGAGACGAGAGACTTCTCCAATTCTCCACTATGGTCTGCCACTGAAACTTGAGAACATCAAGAAAATGATGCGTTCCTCTGATAATTAAAGATAAGAGCATTAGTAATTCCGTCCGTTGCGTTGTTTGCGTGCCTATTCGTCTGTGGGGTGTACACATTTTCGTTGTAAAATTGCGAAATTAACATGCTCACTAATAATCAACGTAATAAGGAACGCGAGCATATAGGCAGACAATTTCATTGTACGGTTGTTCATGTAATCATTCATGTAGTCATTACTTTCAGTCAGTCAAACGATTTCTTACCGTGACCGTGTGCGGACTACTGGCTGTGGCTATACATAAACCTGTCTTTTCGGCCGTGCAGTATGGATCCATGGAACTGCTTTTTTAAAGCAATTATAATTGCAGACCACAAGTTCAATGTAAATATCATGCACGATATATACCTACCTGCCTACACATGCTCATATCCTTCATCCTAAGAAATGACTTTTTTGTAGTGTGAAACTCGCAAAAAATGAAACACGTCAAGCATCAGCATTGCCAAAAAAAGATTTATTACGGTGTAGTTTACTCCTTTTAGTCTCTATTTGCACCTGTGAAACATTTTTCCATGTAAAATTTGCAAACAACAATACTTTTCGTTGTTGGCATTATTATCGTGAGCTTCTTCATCTTCCTGGAAATGAGATGATAACTTCTGTTGCACAAATTTACAATGCCAATAATGAGGATGTATGTATGTATGTGCTTAGGTATATACAAACGGAAAATCACATCTCAGATTTATTATTAGCTGGAAAAACTCGAGGTCACTCGACTGTAACATGACTTCGTTGATGTCGAAATACTTTTGATAATCATCGAAAGTGTAGAACAGGGTCGGAAACCATGCGGAAGAATTCTTTCTTCTGGTTTTACATATGTAGCGTATATGAATATTATATTATTTATGCTAAGCCACTCTTCATAATCGTCATTCGATGATGCAAGACATATCTTCAGCTTGTAAAAATTTAGTTCATCAAAACAAAGAGAATGTTTACTTCTTATCAATTCATTCATATTGCATCACATATAGTTCAGGTACATAAATTTTGTCTTGTTGGCATGTGTTGGGTTATCAACACAAGACGTTGTAATTCAGTGTTTTTTTCTCATCACACAAATGAAATGACTGAGACTGACCTGAGACTGAGAACAACGCTCTAAAAGTCTATGTTGTTTATGCATGACTGCATGAGAGACGGAGTTTTTTTGTTGCTATTTTTGTGAATTATGCTCATCTCTGCTCCTCTGGAGAATTGGTCATGGAGTCAGGTTTAAGCTCGCGGTTCCATTGCGGAAACGGAGTGCTAACTCATAATTATGCAATCTGTAATAATTTTTCATCGTATTTTGAGGATGATGCTTCGAGATCTAATCACGATGAAAATTTGGAATTCCACAGTAAAATGAGTCTATATAAAGATTTTCTTCATAAAAATAAATTTTAATACTTAATACCCTTCTGTATTATCAACTTGAGCTCCAGAGACTGAGCAGTGTCGCTAGTTATTTTTCAGAAGTTATACACAACTTTTGTCAGAATTAAAATGTTGGGAACTGTAAGTTTTGCGGGTTAACAATAATTATTGAAGGTGCATTTTTTGGTGAAATAGAAATAATCAAGCGGATTTTCTTGACATTTTCAGACCATTCTTCTCCTCGCTTGTGCCCTTGCCATAGCACAACCTTTGATTCCAGAACCCGGTCCACCTATGGCTGGAGGTTTAGGACATCACGGTGCTGCTCATGGCATCCCAATTGGTCTAGGAGGAGGAGGTCTAGGAGGATATGGTTTAGGAGGCGGCGGGTATGGTTATCCAGGGTCTGTTGTGAAGCACACTGAATCTGTCAGCACTGGCTTGGGAGGTTACGGACATGGACTTGGAGGTCATGGAGCTTATGGAGCGTATGGATATCCTGGGCTTGCAGGGTTAGGTTACGGTGCGTATGGATTCCCTGCTGCTAAGCAGATAACCCATGTTACAACGACCAATGTACGTCCCGGAGGATATTACGGCGGATTAGGGGGATACTATTAGATTTTTAATTTTTTGTAAGAACATATCTCATTTATCTATATCCTCCTTGAATTTATCGCAAACTCGCACATGCTCAATATATTCTCATGCAATTTAAAATAAAAGAGTTTTGTTACACCACAGTTCCTTTTAACTACGCACTTCATCTACTTGTCCACTCCAAACGAGAAGGCTAAAATATACAACTTAATGGATAACATGTTTATTGGAATACATTGAGTAATTCCTCCATGTCGGATTTAAATGTATCCATGTGTAATGGCGCATACCTCGAAAAGTGCATTAAACTCAAGATGTCCGTAAAAGGTGACCACTGTTACTTACCTTAACTCATTTTGCAAACGACTCTCGGCATATCTGAGCGAAATGAAGCAGACATCGGAGAACTCATTTAATAAGCAAGTTCATTTTTCAAAAAGTGTTTGCCAATATCAATAAAAAATCTAATCGCTGATTTACTGTTAATTCGTTTGCGGTTAATAGCAAAAAGTAAAATGCATATTATACGACTTGCATACTGATGACTGAAAAAAATGATTACAATCAAATGAGTTTGCTAAGCCCAGACAAATTCGTATGTACACAGACGCGCACGTGGTTTGCAATATAATGTGCTGTCCTGAGTCAAGTCTCAAGTGTGGAATGGAGCTGAAAAAATGTCATATATACATATGCACGAGAGATTCGTGTTATCGCTTCAAGGGAAATAAAAAAAGCAAAAAAATAATTGAGTTCTTTACTCAAGCCTTATTTGGAATAATGGGGGAGGGTCGGTACAACACCACACAACACTCGCACTCTAAATGAGCTTATGCGGTGGTCACCATAAATATATATGCGTAAAGTTAAGTGAGCGATATTTTCGTACAAAAAGGGAAATACAGAGTCGTATATAGAAGCTTGACTTTTTTCACTCAAATCGTAAATTGCTCTCAAAATTAGAATTTCAAAACCTGTATCGAAAGTGAACTATTTTTTGTCGATCTCTGAAAATTTATGCATGAATACGAGCTAACCGCGAGCATATTTAGAGCCCTGCTTTAGTTTCAATTTTAATTCGGCAAAATTCTGCAAGCAGAATTAAGGCGTATATTAAGTATTGTTTGCACTTGTCCTAGATTTCACGAACCAAATCAAAACAAGATCAAAACAAGGCAATGAAATTTCAAAGGAAAATGTCTCTAAATATTCATGAAATAGGTACGTCGTAGTGCCTACGGTGTAGCTATGTTATGGTGTCTCGTTTACTTACAAGAGCTCTACCTACTATCAGATCAACGTAAGGAAAAAAGATTTTCCCTGTCTGAATGATATTATGAAGATATGATGTTTACCAAACGAGAAACATGACCAGAAATTATGTACGTATCTACACGTACGCTTCCCTATGCACTCTCACGGTCCAGCACAAGTGTGGTTATTTTTCAATCTCACAAAATGCTATGTGGGATGATCTTTACAAACATCAGAACCGGAATCATGTCCAAGATATTATGCATGAAGATCAAGAGCAAACCTGGATCACATTATTTGTTTGTCAGGTAGATTCCGGGTCACTGTCATGGCCATTTGTGGGTAGTGGATTTTGGAAGGGAGCAGATTGATTTAATGCCTTTTTAGTTCCGGCTTTTCAAGTTTTGGTTCAATCGGATGATGGGGTTGGGTAGGGTATATACAGATGACGATGGAACAAACGCATTCAGTAAACTCGTGCAAATAATTACTGCGTTCCTACACCGTCACACCCATTTTAAAGTGGGACCTTGTTTTCCCAATACTTTAAATAAATGACGCAATGAATTCATCGAGAAATTTATGTTGAGGCTCTACAATTATCGAAGCACAGTATATCGGGTTCAATAATTCACATTTACTATCGTCATCGTCATTCACATTTTTTGACGTAATGAAGTGGTTTGGCGAGCGGAATTCACAGGTCTGGAAAGTCAATTCATGCATGAAATGTTTTTACATGATGCCACTTAAGACAGTACGCAATTATACAGTTTTTAAAAAGAATTGTAAAAATCCGATAACAAAGCTGTCTTTCAACGTTACCTGGTCATAATTGGGTTTACGTAAGTTCCATTGTTCTCTTCTTGTCCAACCGCACAACAGTTCCTTTCTGCTGGCTTGTATATAGATGATGAAGGTCATGACAAAGGTATCGAAGTAAAACGCATTATTGAGCAGAAGGAACATGTATATGTATTTTGACCGAATGAGGATGAGGATGACTATATGACATAGCCGTCAGAATTCAATATAAGGAAGGCAAGAAACCGGAGTTGTGATTTGTGTGTTTTGGAAATTGAAAAGGCTAGGACGGCAACCGGTGGAGAAATATAAAATTTGACATTGTGCCAAACACATCGTGAGATGTTCCAGCTAAAACTACTCTCTTGCTGAAGACGTCGTTTCTCCAGGTGTAGTGTTTATGTACTTAACTGTATTAGAAGACCGGTTACGTTTACTTACTTACGTCCTTATGAAAAATATTGTGAGGTGAGAGTGATTCCGGAATAGCAATTTTTATCGTTCCACTAAAATTGAATAAAGGTAAGTGAGTTATAAAAATTTCCGTTCTTTGTTTTTCCATGCATCATTAGGACATAAAATATATTTACGCAGCTTAATTGAATTAAGTATAAAGTATAATGGGAGTTTGATAGGGAGAAATTGATTTGCCCACAATTTTGTATACTGCGAACATTTGTGCCTGCGGGGGTTGGAATGTAATTTTTGGTACTTTTTACCAATTGCGTTGGTTCTGCAAGCATTTTCTGACCCGCACTGGAAATTTTCCAGAGAACGCATTTCAGAAACGGGTCGCAAATCACAACAACGAAGTCTGCAAACCACACGACTCCCTGTCAAGTTATTGATGCAGACTTGGGAAACTCGACATTTCGTGATGAAATTTATGTGCAAATGGCACCTAATCTAATATTAGACATCATGTCGTATGTTGTTTTATATATTACATCAAGTACGTTCGCCATGTCATGTAATGTGCGTGTGATATTTCAGTTATATATTCAGCCCGAAAGATTCACATTACCAAATACGAATGCGAATATTTAATGAATACCGAAATTGTCACTAATTACTTTACGCATGTTCCAATGAAATTCCACGCGACTGAAAGACAAACAGCCACTCCTATACATACAACCGTGTACAAAAAAGTAGTCAGCAATGAGTCAGCGTGACTTTTGTTCATTTAATTAGTAGGAAGTAGATGCTAGATCAAATCAATTAACCGGGGCCAGTATAAAATACATAGTATATAAATTTTCCTATGTATAGTTTTTGTGTCACGTCAAGTAGAATGCTAAAGTCCATTTTCCAGGATGTTTTATACCTTCGATATGTATATGCATACTTAAATCCAGTTAAACACATATAAGCGTTTAAGGGGTTAAGTCTTGGAATGGGCTTCCCGAACATGTCACAACAGAATTTACCTATCGTTTCATTCGTTTCCCATTATTTCTCAAGTATCACAAGAAATCTTCGCACTGTAGCCTCCACTTATTGCAATGAAGAACGTTCCCTACTTGAGCAAGTAGACATATAGGCAGTCCATAGTCCACATGGGTGAATATTTTGCAATGAACATGACACTGGTCAATTTTTGTCCATTTATCCAATTTAGATATCGTGTATTGTTAAATACGTAATTTGTACATGTGCATATAAACATACCTATTCTCGCAATGTTCGCATTGCATTATAAAGATATTGACGAAAATCTTTTCCAATCACATATCGCAATAGGGGAGTTAGAAGTCACTTCAAGGCTACACAGTTACTTGCATCAGCTTTTCTTCAACAATCACGACAAAGAAGATGAGATATTTATGTCCACGTCCACTGGTACGAAAATCTCCTATAAATTTAAAGTAACAGCGAGAACTCATATGTCAGACCGTGTAATATAGCTATACGCTCCATTATCAGCGTATTACAAAAATTTGATTTTTTGTGGTCATTTTTACAGATTAAGATCACTGCTTCGCAATATACGACATAAGCAAACACACGAAACTAATAAGAGGTGCATAGATATTTTACAGTCGAAATTTTTTTGCATCATTTTTACTCCAAAGCAAACTGCGAACCACCACACCTGCCAAAATGTCCTATAGGTAGACAAGGGAGTCATAGGCTTTGTGGGGTTCGTGTTCATGTTCTTCTCGGCTTATATACTTATGACAATGATGCATGTGCATATAGCCTATTGGCATTCATTCCCAATTTCAAGAACCAATACAATTTTTTTGCAAATAAGATCTTATGATATCATATATTCTTATGTCCATGTTGCAGAAACGTTATAAAGGACTACGCAGATTAGACTATCTTTTCTGTTTAAAATAATTCAGCGGTTGGGGATCAATCCGTAGTTGTCTCGCTGGACCATCTGTGCTTGCATCTCGTTCTCTTTGAGTCTTGTAGGCCAAAAAATCCAACAAAAGTTGCTGTTTTCCATTTTGCCACTTGGTCGGAATAAAAAGAATAATTTGGTGTGCCCTGACTGGTTTTCCTTGCCGGTTGATCAAGAAAAATTTATATAATCTTGGAGAGAGAAAAACGATCCAGATTTTTGAGTGACTCCAACATTCGCCAACACCTTTTCTTCGTCTTCACACGAAATCATTTTTCCTCCTTGTTCAATTTTGTTCTAAACACACACAACAGCTTTTCCAGGTAAGCGAAATACGACATTTTTTCTTCCCGTAATAAAAATGCTTCTATTATTCACTCTCTCTGAGTGAAGTTAAAGATGAGAAAAAGTACTTTCGAAAACAAAAAAATCCGACATTTTCTTGCGTTTGCGTATAGCTGGTATGCAATTTGAATGTTTGATCGTTCAGGTATTTATTTCATGAAGACTGCGACGATGATAATGATGATAATATTAATGGCTATCAGACTAAAGGCGAAAAGAAGATGGTAGGGTATAAGAAAAAAGAAGTAGCAATAAATGCATGAATACAAGTGTAAGCATCTTCTTCAGTATGTAAGAGAGCTTACATAGTTATTAAGATTCTGAAAGAGTAATCTACCTTGAAGAACCTCACTAGTTAATCTCTAATCCATTGCTTTCAAAAAGAAGTCTATTATCCCAGGTTTTTGAGAGGAAAAGTCCAGTCCAGTGTACTTTCTTAAAAATAGCAGGTAAGTGCAATCACTGAGCTGGACGCTAACACAATCCCGTCAAATGATCCATGATGACTGCAATTGTAGTTTCTTAGTTTTTGTAACAAGTGTAAGTAGAACCTTTGATACAATGCATCTTACATCTTACCCCAATGTTCATGTCAGATACCAAATGCATGGACACTTGTACTCCAGCAGGTCCAGAGAGAGAGAATAGGTAGCTTCATCCACAACTCCTTCTTATTCTTCTTCAGTTTATTCAGATCCCATCAAATCTGCATATCAAATTATTCCTGTCTATCAAGAAGCGAAAGTGAAAGAAGAAGTTGGGACGAGGACGAGATCCACTCTGGCTAATATTATGTTACTTTTCTCGTTTCTTGAGGGAGACTTGCCAGGTATAATGTAGCATTATTAATAGGTTTCGTTCATATACCCTGGGAGTTTGGAGGTGAGCAACACTTCTTCTTCTTCTGCTGTGCTAACAATAATAACAGAGTGAGACGATGAGGATGATGATGGGAACAAGAGTTGCGATGGAATAGGAAAGGTTGGTTGTGTGAGATGAGATTACCTATATGCACGATATTATGTGGTAGCTGAAGAGATCAAGTGCAAGAGTTGTTCCTGTATCGTGATGATGACTGATTCACATGATCGCATGAACGATGAACGAGTGTCGTTTCAGGAACTTTCAGGTCTCGTCAGCATGCCTAAAAGTCAAAAGTAGCTAAAATGTACTTTTATATGCAGGTGCATCATTTCATCCAATCTTCACAATCAAAGACGAAGATCAAGTCTCTCTCTCTCTCTGAAAGTAGTTTAGCTAAGGTATATATTTTTCTCCTCATCTTGTCCTCTTTACTTTTCCAACTTTTCATCCTTCACTTTTTCCTCTCTGTCCAACAGACTTGTATTTTTCTGGTAGCTCTGATGCAAACTGCAGAAGCATCAGACGAGGTGATGTAAACTACTTTAAGTAAAAGAGAGGTATGAAGCCGCCCATCTGTTGCAACAGCATCTTCACCAGCTGCTGCATAGCAAAAAAAAGAAAGATGTAGTAGTATTTTTTGAAAACTGGAACTTGTAGTTTGGCATTTTGATTTTTTTCTCTTCTCCTTCGTGAAGAAGATGATGATGAGGATGATAATAATGATGGTGATTGTGGTGTGGGGACCCAATCCAACAAGATTCACATTGGAGAAAAAAATTATTGTACCTAGTCAACCCTGTTGTCTGCTTACATTATATAATACGTACAGGCATTTTGTTATGGAAGACGAAGAAGAAGCGAAAAATCTACTTGTTTTAAATTATCAACTTTTTTTCCTACCGTCTTCTCGCAACAATGCTGCATAAATACCAGTTTATTACTTGAATTGATTAGTACCCTGAGAGGTTGAAACAAGTGTATGGAAAAAAATAAAAGCTAAAGGATAGTTTCTCGATATAATATGATGATGTCCAATTTTTTTGTCCGATTCATCCTCGTCTCCATTTTACTTGTGTGGAAGTAGCCAGTTTATACACTTGTTAGCCTTTTATTAGTGTGCAGTTTTATAGGTGGAGGAGAGGAGGAATATAAAAAAAATAGTTGATCGTGGAATCTTGAATGTTGGGAGTTGGGATGTTGTTGGATTGGAGGAAAAATGCAAATTGCCGTCTTTGATCTTTTTTGATAATCGTTGTATGAAAGGTAAAGAAACATGTCTACATGGAGCCTTTCCGTTTCTCTTTTCCTTCTCTTCGGGAGGAAAAAAATCGCATAAATTCGGCCTTTATTTGCTTGGTTTGTCCGTTTCTTTGCTGTGGAATGAATCTTTGCTCTGGGCTCTGCTGGCACTTCAATGTGGTTATAACGCGTGTATGTATGCACAATGAATAATGCGTACAACGGCTAAGGCTGAACTGGTTTGAGAGATCTTTATTAGAGAGTTGCTTTCA
>JAQFZW010000523.1:0-54994 GCA_034687055.1 Heteromurus nitidus
AATCAATAATGTCAGAGGCGTGTGTGCTGCTAGAAATTCCTTTTTCCCCCGTACGGATGTCGGGTACCAGTGCTAGTCTCTAATATAATCTGCTATGTTTCTTTTATATCATCAAGCATCATTAGCTCAGTGACAACATTTCGAAACAGTTTTTTTCCCCCGTAAAAAGGATGTTGTAGCTAGAGAGTTGTACTTGCAGCATACATATGTGATTTGCAAGAGAAACACGGAGAAAAAATGCGAGTTTGAATTCCGAATAATAATGCACATGTGTTGCTTATGCGCGCAGAGAAAATATGCGCCAGTCGTTTGTCATAACATTTCATAAACTTGTTAAGGAAGAAAAAAAAGCACAACAAGCATTCCAGGCTTGACTTCTTTCCACGATGTGGCACGCTGGTGCAAAAATGATGAAGCTGCATATTTTTCCCCTTCTTCTTCCGTGTGAGGATGAGTGGGCTTGTAGTAGTGTTGTAGTTGTATAGCTATCGAGCAAAACCAGCTAAATAAGTTTAGCTTTGGCAACATTCCCCAAAAAATAAGGGCAATGTCAGGATGGAAAGTAAGCGAAGCGTGGCCCATAAGGAGAAAAGACTGATCACAAAACTCACGCCTGTGGAGTGAGCACACGGGAGACGGAGCACAACTCTCCTTAAACAACACAACCATCTCGCCAGTGTGTGATAAAGCACACTTATTAGTAAAGTCATAATGTGTCACGGACATTATTACGATCTGCTTTGTCATTGTCTTTTATAGCTTTTTAGTTCAGTTTCTCTCTCTCTCTCTACCTTATTTTCTCCTCTCCATTTTCCCTTGTGTGGATGTTGTCGTATCTTTCTCATGATGAAACGTAGCCAATTCATGTGTCTCTGTGTACTCTTGTAGGGCAATTTTTTCCAGATAATGAGACTTTTTTCAAGAGAGGCATCATCGAGAGATGCGTGACGCTTTTTCAAAGATATTATTTTCAACACTTTTGCAAGACTTACTATGCTCACACGATACTGGGAAAAAATAATGATGCATTTTGTTTTGGTTATTCCTGTCACGATCCTTTTTACCGAGGAAAAAATTGGTTTCGCTTGTTTCAAAATACCTGTCGCTTTGTGTATTGACACCGTGACTATATCCGATCCTTTTTCGAGTTGAGTAATGCGAAAAAATTGTGCAACTTGGATGTAAGGAAGTGGTTAAAGAGGAGGTGATGCCTTGAAAGTGCAAGTTTCGAAAGGAGACATTAGTTTTGTGGTAAACAAGTTCTTTCCGATTTATCCATGTGAAGAAGGCCGTAACCACCCACACATGTGTGCTATGCTATCCCATTCATTCAATGTCCTTTCCTGAAGACACAAAGAGAATCACTCTTGTGCTAAGGATTACATGATATGGTGTCTTGTGAAGAACAACATGACGCAGCGCATACATATAAGCAAGGGTAAAACTGTGCTCTGATCTCCGAATCGTCAAGTTTTAACTTGAAGTAAAAGAACCACTTATCATTGTCAAAGCTAAGGCACACACAGTTTGGCATTTTCCCTTTGCGTTTTTATGTTCTTTGTGTGTGCTTGACTGATTTTAATTAGCCACCAGGAGGACATTCATGTGTCACAGGAAGCTGTGAAGCATCCAGGGAGCAACTCAGCTGAAGAAAAGCGAACATGAGTAGTTGCGGTAGCAAGAAAAGCAATATGTATTATAGTGGCAATGAACTTCGGTGTACTACGCGAATGAGTTCACATGATTTTGTTGAGAAAGTTGATCATATAACTGTCAGCAACGTAACTTCCATCTCACATGTTTATGTATTGCATTCTTCCAGTTGCTTGCTTAAAAAACTCTTCATAGAAAAGTACATGGCTAATGATTAGACTTGACTCAAAGAGTACATTTTGGCATTTAACCCAAGAGTTAAGAAGGGAGAACATTGGATATTGTCGCCGTCACTCAAACTTGTTTTTTTTTTGTATATGAACGTGTGTGTGTGTGTTCGATTGACATTATGATTATTAACACAATGTCTTGCTTGTTTTCCAATGAATTCTTCTAGGTGGTCTTCTCAGTTACAGTATGCAGCAAGGGAGTAAGCGTGGCGAGAACTGGAACTTTTATGATCACACTTATGATGGGATTTGGGAAGGTAATTACTTGACCAAAGGGTTGGGTACACTTTTTGATGGACGTGAGGGGCCGTCCAATTTCAAGGATGATTACTACGGTCATGAACGTGGTAAGCACAAAAGTATACTTATTTACAGGGCGCTTTCCCTCCCACGGTATTACTCTTGTTAACATTTTTTAAATGCAGAGATGTGAGAATGAGTGAAATGCTTATGCTGTTCATAAGTTTAACAAAAATTTAATTAGTAGCTCGAATTTTTAATGTTAAATGTTGTTAGATCAATGGTCTTGTTAGTAAATTATATAAATTTAAAGTGTTTCAAACAATATGAGTTGGTATATTTACACAAGTTAAGTGATACACAGTACAATGCTGATAGCGCATGAAATCTGAAATATGATATTTGTCATGTGCATATCTTTTTTTTAAAGCCCCGTACCTAATCCTTTCTTTATACGAATGAATGGTAAAAATATCACGAACGCTATAATCCCGAATAAGGAAATAGAAACGAGAGTTGAGACATATGCAGCTGCTCTTTTTTCTGTAGAATGTAGACTTGCAGAACACATTCGAAAAGTATATGAAGAGGTGGTAGCTAAAAAAAACTTATCAACTGAGACCAGAAACCATATAGAAGCACGCATAAAAAACGTTTTGGCATTTAAAAAGATGAATTGTGATTTGATTTGATAGGATGAGAAACAATAACATCCCATTTCTCAATCATCTTCAGCTCTAGTGACTGCAAAAGAGGGGTGAAAAATCACTCCCAGTCATGTCAGTCTTGTTTGATCTGCGTGATGATGTGATGAGAATGGGAAAAGTAATCTGAATTCTACAACATTTGTACTTACTGTTTGCATGGCTAATCTTAGAGAAGAACTATTTATCACGTTCGTTATAACACAGGGAATTATATATATTTTTATGTGCTTGCTTATCACTTTTCAGTCTGAGGGATGTAATGCATGTCACGACACATGAGGAGTTTAATAATAGCGTTGAATCCCTTTTGATTCGATTTCACATTTTTCAAACGCTCATTCTCACACGCACATGCACTGATGTGTGTTTTGGCAGTATGTTGTTACATGTACAATCATAACATTTTTATATTTGATATAAATTTTTTTTGTCTTGTGTAGGCAAAGGGTGGGTCGGCTGGAAGAATGAAACAAAAAACTCGAGTCCAGTCGAAATCATTTTCAGATTCGATTCCGTCCGTGAATTCAATGCTGTTCGTATTCACACGTCGAATCAATTTACCAAGGAGGTTCAGGTGAGACGTTTGTAAAGAAAATTTATTAGTTCTCGCATATTCTACTTTTCACAGTTCTGCCTTCGCTTCGCCCCTATATGCTTCGTTGCTAATAAAATGACGAGTGTTGCATTGCCATGTTCCTCGTCCATGCAGCTTTCTTTGGCATGCATCGTTGTGCATGTCTAATTTCTTTATGAGTGTTGCGCGTACTCTTTTCTTTCGTGTACCTCAGTACCTCTTCATAAGACGATGCAAGATGAAGGCATATTATACATTTCGCCGAGCAAGTAAAGCGCCGAGTCAACGATAGAGAATTTTTGTGAACGTGGCTGTGGCATCGTAAAACAAATGATCTATCAAAGAGTTGCTCATTATATTGCTTGTTGCAAAATTTAACTACTCCAATCGTCCTCCCATTTCTTTCTGACAAGGTTCACTTAACGAGCGCTGCTCAACGATATAACAAAATATTATTGGCCACATCACACTAATTGCAGTGAAATGTACACGGGCAACTTTTAATGTAAATAATTTAGCGCGGAGCTCTAACAAACGGTGAGAGGGATCTTGTCTCGTGTGGTGTGTCCATGTTCTTTTAACTGCACTCCTCTCCTCTTCGTCATAATGGGCAGAACTATGTGCTTGTCTTTACAGGATAATAATATGCTAGCAGCTGTCGTAAACTAGACAAACAATAATAACAAATGGCATAACAAGATTCAGAACAAGGAAGCGTAGTCACCTTTTTTTGCTCCGGCTACTTTTTCCTCCTCCGCTTCGTCTACCAAAAGTCTTCGTTTGTCTTATGAAAACAGTTTTTATGTAGTTTTTCCATCAAAGTGAGGGAATTTTTAATGACGGGAGACGCTTTTACGACTGTCGTAAAATGGGAGATGCACAATATTACAAAAGTTGAAAATGTGTTGGGAAGGTTAAACGTATAAGAAAGAAACTATGACTTTCACCAAAAAAAACCTGAGATGATGTCTTGTTTGATGATGATCCTCATCAACTCTTGTGCTCTTTGCTGGAGTCCATTTCTAATATCATCTTTGCATTTTTATGTCATCTTAAAATTTGTAATCTTTGCGACTTTCCTTCGTAATTATTGTGTATTTAATTTTGGAACGTCGTCTACAATGGCTACGGCAGAAGATGAAAAAACCTCTGGGAGCCGGAGGACTACCTAAAATTCAATAGAGTGCATCCAACCTTTTTTATGAATGAACGTTAAAACACACAGTCAAGGTTAAAATTGTGATGTGTACAAAAAGTACGTAAAAATTCACGACATAAACACTTTCGTGGCATGTATTAAATAAAAAAGAAGAAAAACGGTAAATATACGCACACTGCATTATCTATGCAGCAAAACGTGTCATGCCTGACTGTAGACTGCGAGAAGTGAGGGATTAAAATGAATCCTTGTCAGATGCATTCTTATCCTAATGCCGAAAGGCATGGAGAGGAAACTCGAGTCGAGATGAGACTAGACAAATGTCATACAAAATTTTGATAGAGGTAAATAACGTTAGGCAAACGGAGCTCAAGAAGAATGACAGGAAGATGGTAGGTTTATTCTAAGGGAGAATGAAGTAGTAAAAGAGTAGAATAAATAATGTCCAGCGAGTGTCCATCGCATCAGACTAGTAACGCCTAGTTAGCTGCTACGTACGTGAAGCACAACCCCACTGTCCTCGGAGTAAATAAACGGTGAAAACGACGAGGCGAATAAGTAAACAAAAAATGGGGGAGTTAATGAGAAATCTAATAAGAACGAGTACAAGTGTCGCAGCTATTTAAGGAAGAGAGGGTTAAGCCGTTGTGACTCCAAAGCAAAGTTCTTTACATTTGTTCCTCCTTTATCACACAAGTCACACAACCCTCCTCTCCTCTACCTTCTCACAAGAATTTCTCAAGAAAAAAGTGACTGCTCTCAACTTTGCCAGTCAGAATAAATATTTACAGAGATGGGTACATGGCACAATAAAATCCGCATAAATGTCACCACTTGGATATTTTTATGAGCTTTTTTGGATAAACTTTGTTGTTCCCGTTGATTTTTATGACGCTTATCTTGCCACAAAACCTCTTTCAGCAACTATCAACCGTGTGGGGGTGAAGTGAAGTCATATATGCTGACTTGCACACTTTGCTCTCTCCACTCCAGCTTTTTTATTACTTGTTACCATTTTAAATTTATAATTGAAACAGTCATTACGCGTGCTATTTGAAAGTAGAAATTAGCGTTGTGAGTTGTGAGAAGCATCATTAATTTAATGTTTCTGGTAAATCAAAGGTGTTTTCCGAGGCCAGGATATACTTTAGCATTGGAGGGAAGTTCTATCATGGAGACCCTGTCGTGTACAAGCACAAGGAAGACTGCATTTTCGAAGATCCTCAGTACATTACCATTAAAGCCCCACAACGTATTGGACAATATGTGAAAATCCAGTTATTTTGGGCCACAAAGTGGATTCTCATAAGCGAAGTTACATTTGACTCTCGTAAGATATATTTTTATGAATTTTTAAAAGAAAAAAAAACAGTTTATGATTTAGCAGCATAATTCCTCTCTCACACACCCTCAATTTGAGGTTCATTGACCGTCAAATCTACTTTCAATTTATATTTTTCCCCCTTTACAAAGAGCCGGCAATGGGTAATTTCACAGAGGAAGTTGAGCAGATAGTTCCAACAGTAGCCATCGTTGCTCCGAAAGTGGATGTGCCACCACAGTCTCAGAGCGATGCTTCCGAAAGCAGTTCTTCTGGAGGAGGGAGTCGAATTCCTCAGGAAATGATAAGTACGCCGCATTTTCCATATTTTACATGAAGATAGATGTGATTTTTTTCAATTTACAAAACTTTAGAATAAAAAAAATACATTTTACTCCGTTCCACAGGCATAATACATGTGTGGAATACTCATATAATTATTGATTTACGATGCTCTTTAGATCACATGATTGGCCATACGCCAACTCTGCATGAGGAATGGAGCTCTGTAACAATAGTTATTACGGCAGTAATAAGCTCATTCGTTGCAATAATTCTCGTCTTGCTCCTCATCCTGACGGCGATGGTGTTTCGGCAGAAAATCAAGTCTCGTGGCGAGATCCCAGGTTCGCGAAATGGAATGTCATTACACTACGGAGAACACCATCATTTGGAATTTGGGTACGCCACACCTGAAGACATTCGGAAGGCAAAGATTGCCACGAATGTGGAGTACCAAGAGCCATTTGTTGAGTCGCAATATCCTGACTTTCCTGGAATGGCTGGCACCATGATGAACACCGTCATTGAGAACAGCTCAGATTCGGGAGTGAATGTCTCCGGGAAAGGAAGCTTAACCCAGTATTACAGTTGCACTTTGGTCTCTAATCCCACTCCAGCATCTGCACAAGGTGAGCCTATATAATAATATGTTTCTATATGTAATATGTCTCCTCTTCTCTAAGATATTTAATGTGATAAATGAGGAGTTTCTCTAGTTGTAAACGTGTTCCTCAAAAAACAAATATGCCCAAAAGTGTGGCAATAAACAAGGGGATCTGGCCTAATTAAATTAAATTACTGACAGACTCAGCAAACGAGTACGAGTACGCAGTGCCAAATGAGCTGGGCAAACTATTGCCTAATCAATTAAGCCCTTTGAAATCCATCCCCAATTCACCAGCAACAATGAGTCGGACATGCGGCAGAAATGTGAAACAGAGATTTCGTGAGCTGGGCGTTCCCGAAATTCCCAAGCATCGGCTCCGGATGCTAAGAAAACTGGGGAATGGTGCATTTGGAACTGTAAGCTCATTATATAGCTAATTTAATCCTTTTAAAGAAAACGATGTCTCTTACGAGCGGAGTGAGCTAGCCGGTTTAATCTACGAGCACACACACTAAACCACTCACTCCCCGCACGTTTCTCTCTTCCCCGTGCGAGACGACAAGAGGTAGAATGAAATATTGAGGTTTCTCTATCCACTTCTCTTGTTAATAGGTGTACATTGGGGAACTTGAGAATGGAAGTCAAGGAACGAAAAACCTGGTTGCGGTGAAGCAGCTATTAAAAAATGCCACGGAAAAGGACAAGTAAGTTGAGAAGCAATAGTGGGTATCAAGCCCATATGCATAATATACTTTCATGTCAAAGCTCATTTAGGCTGAAGAGGATGAGATTGAATGAAATTGAAAGGCAGCATCAGTGATGTTGAGTGTGCATTGCATGCATACTCCTTTAATAAATGGTTATTTGTATTGATTATTTGATCTTTTTGTATGTACTTTCTAAATAGGATGGACTTTTTGGAAGAAGTTCGTCTTCTCTCATCCTTGACGGACCCAAATGTCACCCATGTGCTTGGTGCATGTTATGAGACGGAGCCGCACAGTGTCGTTTTAGAATTTCTTGAGCTCGGTGATCTTTGTCAGTTCTTGAGACAAAACGACACATTATTACCTTCGTCAACGAAAAAACTAAGGTTAGTGTCAAGTTCTCTTGATGAATACGCTCATTCCTTATATATTCCTGTCTCTTCTCTTTCCCCAGCATAGCTGAATATTTATGCCCCTCTGCTCGTTTGATATAAGAGCAACCATTGATGAAGTTCAAGGGGAAAATATATGAAGTCAACTAACAATCACTTCTTTTTATTATGTGTGTACGCAGTTTAAGCAACCTTTTACATATCGCTGGCCAGATTGCTAGTGGGATGAAGTTTCTTGAAGCAAGAAATATTGTGCATCGGGATCTGGCGACAAGGTATTTTACATAAATGAAATCTACTATACATATACAAGATGGATATGTTGTTTGTTGCTCATCCATCTTTACCTTTCGCTGTGCCAGTTGACAAGAAAGGTAACATGCGTAAATGACTCCTTTGATTAAGAAAAAAATGATTGCAATATTTCAGGAATTGTGTGGTTGGGAAGGGACTCGTTGTGAAAATTTCACATTTTGCCACTGATACCGATCTGTACTCATGTGACTACTATCGACTTGACGGAAAGATGCCCCTACCGATAAGATGGATGCCTTTCGAATCACTTTTCATGGTAATTCAAACGCGTGTAGAAGAGGCAATCCATTTTGTTCCTGCTTTGTCCTATCTCTCGCTAGAATCTTTGTATAAGGCGAATGTAAATGCAAACTGTTGAGATGATGCTCATGGCGGTGCTGACGATTTTTTTGTGTGTGCACAGGGAAAATACTCAACAAAGAGCGATATATGGAGTTTGGGAGTCACACTTTGGGAAATTTTCTCTTACTCACGGCACTCGCCGTACCCAACGATGAGCAACCAAGAAGTGATACATAACCTACGTCGCCTATGTGTTCAAGAGGAATCGGATCTGTTTGAACCTCTCAGCAAGCCCCATAACTGTCCCAGAGATGTTTATCAGCTTATGTGTGATACATGGAGGAGGGATGATGATGAGAGACCCACGTTTTGGGAGATTCATTCATTCTTAACTCGGAAAAGTCTTCAGTTTACGCCGCATTTGAATAAAGCAGGGGGTAGAGGCGGACCTACTGCTGCTGCTGTCACTGCCATCACGGGACCATCCGGTTCTTCGTCCCTTGTTGAACATTATATTGTATAGGAAGATTTGTGTAATATTTAATCTAGGCTAGAGAAATAAAAAGAAAATTACTACGCTGCGTGCTCGAATCATGCAAATTAATTATTCTAGTGTTCGCAAGTGACAATGTAAATTAATCGTAATGAGATGTGTACAAAAAAAGTAATTAATTCAACAAATGCCACAATAACCGTATTGTTTCTAGACTTTGAAGACTGACCAAGCAGGATTTTTTTCTCTCTCAAAAGCATTTAAATAAATTACCTGTAATCAACAATGCAAGGAACAAGAATATTGTTCACGAAACTGGCTTTATTATTGTCAACATAACTCTGTTAGTATCAGATAACACACTCTTATCGTTTGTATCACTCGGAGATATACTGTAGATTAGTAGATTTTTGTAATTTCGTATGTACATAAAAAATATTGTGTCAAATTAAAGTATACATAATATATATCCCAATACTGAAAATGATCAATCACTTCAACTCTCATTCGTAGCGTATGGTTTGCTCGGTCTGGTTCGCAAGTAAAACATTCCTCTCTCGCTGAAATTAAAGTGGGACATTTACTATGAAGTTATATAGTTTGTGCATAAACCATTCTCATTTTACGTCAAAATGGCATAAATAAATACTCACCTGGAAGAGCACTTCTCCCCTAAAAACGCAACATTGGAACATGAGCATTGGCCTAGTTGGTACTCTTCCCAACTGTGACATTCGCATGATGGGAAGCCTTCTACATTTGACACGGTCTCGAAGTAGTATTCATACGCCCGTAAATGACTGCACGCTCCTATATAAAATCAGCGATTATATATAAATTTACTTTCAAAATTTTATCAAATGGATAATAGGACTTTGGAAAATTCTACTGATTGTGAAAAGGAAGCTGGATTCACACTTGGAAAGTTTATATTTATTAATGTGCGGCTTTGTGAAACGTTATTTAATGGAATTTACCAACGAAATCAACTCCGCATCCAGGTTGCGCTCTGCCACCATTCACATAGAAATCCGCATGACCTCGCGGCTCAATGAATGCTAGAGCGGCTCTACTTCTTCCTCTTGTGGTGGTACTGGAAGAACCACCTGCAGTGTGAATTACATCAACAAAGGCTGCATCCGATGGATCGATACGATTTTCATCACTCACGTCTTCAAAGAGAGGCAGTGCTGGGTCGAGCGCTGTTGACAACGATAAATGTCAGGATGATGTTTGCATAACTTCAGTCAGAGAGTATTCTCAAGAGGATCTAGTGCGGAAGTGCCTCCAGCAAATATGCACAATATTGATGAAAGGGAAAGGAGTGGAGTAGGAAGTAGCTATATACATACATGATACATACCTGTGATTCTTGAAAGGGTCATATTATTATTCAAATTCGAACCCGCAAACCCAGCTACGTGAGAACCCAAACTATGCCCAATGATGTGTATCAGCTCCAGCGAGGTTCCTTGCTGCACAAGAAATTCAATAAATCTTGCAACTTTCACCCCAACCAAACGAGTATTTCGTGCTGCATCGCTGTACCACGGAGCCACTGCCAACCTTCCCCAATCCACCACAATCAAGTTGACTAATGGCACGTTCTCACTTTCCAAATATGCTGCGGGGGGACAAAGGAATATATAAAGAGCATTGAACATGTTATGCTGTGGAGCTTTGATTTCTTGAGAAATGTAACGTGCAACCCACCAGTTCTAGCAGCAGGTGCAAGCCCGACAGAGTCACCGTGTGTGAAACCGTGAATTATTAATTTCGTTGGTGCTTTCTCGTCAAATTTTGAATTTTTCAATTGATCCACATTGCCAATGGTAAGCTCCGTTGGATATTTTTTATTTTCCCTGGTACAAAATATTATTATTAGGTTGAAAACTAATGCCTTCATTGAGTTTAGATTGGTATTTGTAGACCTTACCGTGTATAAAGGAAGAAGTGAACGTGCTTCTCTTGGTGTTCTGCTGATTCTTCAAAGGGAAATTTATAAATTCCTTCGTCTGCCATATTTGCAGCAGCATAGTCCAATCTCCCGTTTCCATCCGGAAACCTAAGGATCTGCTCTGGGACGGTGCGAGCTTTACCAGGTAATAAAATAGGGAATAGGCAAACTAACCACAGGGAGAAATGCGAGCCCATTATGAAATTCAATATTTTCTTCGGCTATAATTCACCGTTAGAAAATTTGATGTGCAGGTTCTGGGCGTAAATTCCAAGAGAGTTTTCACTTTCCATGTATGCACACTCGTTGGTGTTTATTTCCATGTATGTTTGTAGGTTACATTATATCTGCGGGAGAGGAAAACGAGTTCAAGGTTGAAACAGTGATGCATGATGTGTGCGAAAAACTGGGTTAACACAAGCTTATGTTGGGACGTTGGGAGATTCGACATCACATGCACTAACATTAAAGTTTATGAGCTCCCTGTGATACCTGCTGGTAGTATAAAATATATGCATTTTAATGAAGTTATCCCAAGTTGATATGCTATCGTTTGGGGGGTTTACCTAAACTGATTTGATATGGAAATGAAAACATGTCAATATTCGCTTCTTTTGACAAACACAAGCAGAGCTCCTTTTATTAAATAAATTGTCCTTGGGCACTGTGCACTGAATGACACTTCGTCAGCTTAATACTTCCAGGTGCATGTTCCCGCACAGTTAGCATAAATCAAACGAGTTATAATACACTTTTTTATATATTTGTTCAAGTTAGACTAATCTCAGCAAACAAAAATCTACAAATAAAAATGTCGCAAAGTAAACCGAAATGGCCATCTCCAGCCTGCATTCATTTTATTATAGGCATTACTGCTGCTGCAATAAACCGTCTGCTCCAACGCCATAAGCATCGAATTTCAATTTGAGCCCTCGTCAAGTTCATATATCGTTTCGGTTTATAAATGTCATTAAATGTAACGAGCAACACTGAGAAAAGTAAAGGAAGCCGCTCTCGCACCCCTTACCTCAGCCATGGTGAAAACGATAACGTGGAAATTTCGTTACCCTGATGCAATGTCGATGGTAATTTCATCCTCCTCTTATATAGTCTCTGATGTGTTTTTTGTCTAGAATACTGATCTACGCATCCCGCGAATAATACATTAGGGTTGTGTGTTGAGCATTAAATGTGACCAACACATTTCATTCAGACTGCCAAACAAAGTTTCCTTCAAGTTTATATCAGTCAAAATCATAAAATAATGCTTCACCTCCACTGCTTTTAGTTGGGTGTGTGTGGCTAGCAATAACCGTAAGATTGCTTCACTAAAAACAGAACAAATTCGCCACTTCTTCCACCACACTTGTGTCACGGCCATAGGACTAAATTTCTAACATGTCTCTACTACTTCCACAATGTGACAAACTTTAAACGAAGAATCCGGACTAATTGGAAGAAAAGGAAAGGCGCGACGGATGCAATAGCTGTCTTAATAAAGTTTAACTACGTGCTTTGACTGCTCCGAAATTATTAGTTTCCCACTTCGTTCCACAGGCTTTTCTTCGTGATATTCTTTGCCATTTAATTGCATCTTCCAAGTCGTTTCATCATTCAGCAGAGGCCCTCCTCTCCCGACTTGATGATGGGAGTAATATAGTCAAGTACATCTGTGTTAGTTCTTTCACTCTGTCTGGGTGCTCACGTAAAATGCTCATCCCAAGTGTAATCATACTCCCTCCATTTTTTTTAGCATTTTCTCTTCCCAATTATGTGACTCTTGTATAATAATATGCAAATTCCAATGGGTGAATCCTGATGAGTTACACAAGAAAAAGTATCATATTTTTTATATTTGTAATGGTATCTGTATTGTATGCCCCCTATTAATGTATTTGTATTGTTAAATATTATGCGAACTTTATCATTAAAGCTACAAAAATGAGTTCCTGATAATATGTTGGACTGCTACATCAGGAAGACAGCTATGACTTGCAAATATATTGCTCGAAACCTCCACAAGGACTTATAAGGACAATACAAAAAATCCTATTAGGTTCCAATGAAACTGTTCCAGTTCAGGTTTCTCCAATCATGCATGAGGAACGGAGACTAGAAAAGAAGTACGATAACATTCACGAAGCGGAGTAGAACCGCTTTTCCGTGAATTTTTTTTTTCCAAATAAGCGATATAATACATCTCACATGCTTCTGTGAACTCAAAAAAGGCTTCAAATGAGATATTTTCTTTAGTTTTGTTCGCCGTCCTTGCAGGATTCCCTGTAAATCTCGTGGGAGTCATTTTTCACCGCAGTAAACAGGGAAAATTCCCATCACTCTGTCGTCCAGAAGGAAAAAAAGGAAAGGCAGTAGTAGCATTACATTCAGTGGCAAAAAAAGAAAAGAGGGACGCTGGGCTAGGGTAAATGTTGGGCAGTGAAAATGAATTTAGTAAAAAGGGAAAGTGTGGAGGTGTAAGCTTATTTCACTTTTTGTATATATAAAACATTCAATATACCGAGTACATGCTGTGGTATATATACCCAGTAGAAAGCTATATAGAGGAATGAGCTGCATTGCATTTTCTCTTTGTGAATGATATACCGACTACCACCACATGCTGCAGAGTACGTCTTTATATGTACCGTACCTCATGAGAGAAGTGGAATTCGGAGGGAACAGTGGCCTGGTGTGCATTACACAAATATGTACACAAGACTACATATTATTATGTAAACAGACGCGCGGTAGCAATTTCTATGAATGTAGTCGGGGCTCCTGATAACGATCAACTTTCCAGCTGCACCGTTGCTCGTTGTTGTTTCTTTCCTACTTCAGCGATGGGAAGTATACTACTTCACTTATTACACATTGGCATCAGGTGTTAGATTTCAAGATCGACCCTTGAATCAATGAATCTTCGAAGATGAGGAAACCACCCTCCCTTCTTACTCTCCTCTCCGTCACTTTCTACGGGAGGAGGGTACACTCCATAATATTACATTGGGACGTGGTATGTGTGGATATACACAGACATTGCATCTGTATAATAATATATTGGTTGATGTTTTCCATTTCCGTTCTCGTGTTTGTGTTATTTGGAGCAGCCAAAATGCCTGTATGAATGTATCCATCCCTGCTTCCCCTTTTGCAACACAACGCTCATTTCAGAGATAAAAGTTTATTCCAGGGCTTATTATGTCGGGGAAATGTAATCTATAAAGTTTTATAGCAGACTCTGAGAAATTTTCTCTTCTTAGTCATTTGCATTATTAAAATTCTCCAGGTTGGATTCTCCACGTTTGTTGCTTCACGTACGTCGATGTGGTATTTCACTTAAGCTTGTGTGTTCCAACTTCCAACTCAGGAAATACGCCGTGCGGACTTCATTTTCCTTTTCTTTATTTTCCATAAAAAAACCTGAGATGAAAAAATTTGAAATATGAGGCTTCTTACGTAACATTATAATCTTGTAAAAAGAATCTTGTCGCACGCTTATTGAGCCGATGTGAATATGGCGGTCGCTGGTCGGGTCTGGTGAGTGAAGGTATATGAAATCTGAGCAAAAAATAGCCAGGAAAAGCAAGTAAGCACGCGAGTTTTTCCACAGTTTTAAGTATTCGGTGTTTGTTGTTCAAATAAATTATATTTTCGAGACAGATGCATACCTGTTTTGTTTCAAAGTTTCGAGTTTCGACCAAACATGTTTTTGCAAGGAAGCATATGAAACTAGATATAAATACATGCTAGATGTTTTCAGCTAGTAAGAATATGAATGATCTTATATGATTAGCAATGTGACGCCTTCCTAAAAGGAGTATCTTATTTTAATTAATTAATTAAATAAAATACCAATTCAATTTTTCGTGTTTTGAAAAAATAAGCATTTTTATTATTATTACATATTAAAATTAAATTTCAAAATGGAGAAATGAAAACCAGTTAAATTTTTACATGGTTTCTTTGAGATTGGTTATATATCTTTTTCTTGCCTCATTATAAATTGACTTGAGTGGCATTTTCCAATTAGGAGCTCTGGGTTATTCAAAATTCAAACAACTACTTTTGTAGCTGAAGTGATCTTGAGAATAATGATGATCACGATGTTTCCAGAATTCAAAAATAACAGAGGAAATATATTATATTAGGAAGAAAACTCAAGAAGAAAAAGTGCGCATATCGACACTTTATTTCCTCCTTTGCCTTGGCTGTTCACTGTGGTATACATTTATATTATGCAGCCGTAGGTTTATTTACAATTTACCCCATCTTGATTCTCTTTCATTTTCTTTCAAGTATCTATTACCATATTACCCTCTACTCCCGTTTTTACAAGGATATGAATGATACACAGGGCACAACAGATGACATTATTGCTTGAGAACAGAAAGTTGCGTGTACGGAATGCTCGAAAGTCAGCAGTAAAAATATGCATAAGGGGAGAGAGAGAAAAGAGAGTTGAATAGCTTGTGCCCCTCCAGACATGCTTCTTCAGCTTCACAAAGACGAGTGAAAAGAGGAAGGGTGGAATATTAACCAAGTTATGGAATTTCTTTTACTCCTCCAGAAATTCTATCAAGCTCACTTATGGGAAACCAATGTAGTTTATTTTCATATATATCAAATCTCATGTCGAAATAATATTCCGTAAGAAATGATATTGTATTTTGATGTCCCCTCTTCCCTCCTCGAGTCCCATCAGGGTTCCCCTCAAAAGTTCCATCTCCTCACACAATCTTGTGCACATTACAAACACGTCAAGCAAAGTGCAATGGATATGAGGAGATGTTGAAGACATCGTGGTCGTACTATCGCCAACTAGTCATTCCTCGTCACACTCAACAGTCTTGAGTTGTGCTCTTTCCTACTTTTTTTGTATTTCTTATTTTGTTCCTCAACAAACTTCTTTCCCTTATTCCTCTCCTTCAAATTTTCTTGGGAAATTTCTTATTGATATGTTTGCAGTTGACAAGTCAAAAGTTACTCTGCTGAATAGTAAATTCATATACTGCTCACTCCCTCTACACCATATGCCGAAATTTCTAATGTTTTGAAATGCAGACTGAGGCTATTCAGGATATATATAACACGCATATTTGTGTGCTGCACATCTCACTGAACACCACGATGTGATGATCTCATGGTAGGTTTGGATTTCTCATGAAATCGTTTGTACCCTTTTCTTTTTCCCTTATAAAATTTTTAGAATGTATCCGATGTTCGGACGTGAGTTGAATTGTTTGGTGTGTGTGTGTGCGCGTATGTATACGGATATATCTTCCCTGTTCCCTTGCCCTTGTCATGTGTAACATGTCTGACTTTGAATTTCTATTTTCTTTTTGTGCACCATCTTTCCACCACATCTATTCGTCTCATGATTCCAGTTTCCAGTTCCATGCATGTATGCATTCATTTTAATGCGTAAAGTTTGCATGCGGAACCAATTCATATGGATATTATGTTGCAATATTATGTATCTTTGTTTTATATTAGGTGATGTATAGAAAAACCATTTTTATACCTTTGAAAGTAATTGTTTTTAGAGATGCTCGTTTGGGGAACCTCCATCGATAGCCAAGCACACCTTTCATCTAATCATAAAGCGATTAGGAACAGGTAGGCATATAAAATACAGCGAATTTTTATGTGAGCTTTTGTGCTTAACTTTCCCGTACAATCTGCCAGTTTATCTCTCTCAGCTATACACAAATGTGGCCGCGTTGATGCATGTGAAGTGGAGAAATCCAAATCCAGCTACATACTCTCTTTATGGCGAACTTCAATTGAGCTGCTGAGTGAGTTCTTATATATTAACTCTTCTGTCGCCTTGTTTGTTGCAACATCTTGTATTATAAAGTGGAAGAGGTGGAAAGCAAGTAAATGGATTTCGATATCAATTTCCCCTTTTCTTTACTCTTTTTCCCCGTTGAAGAAGAAGAAATTCCTCTTTTTAATATGAATAAAATATCTGTATCTACTAATACTCGTTGCAATATTTTCTACCCATTTTCCTAAGACTTTCCCCTTTAATCGATTTCCTCTTTCCGTTTCCTGTCTTTCCGTGTGGCTTACGTAAATGGTGTATGCATGCAGTTGATCTGCTACCAGTGTTTTCTCCAACAGTTTTCTCTTTTCGAAAAAAATATAAATACAAAAAATGTGTGCTTGGAAAGAGAGAGTTTCGTGAAGACATGGTCGTGCAGTTCGGGAAGAGCTACGATAGTATTAAGGTTTCACTTGAGTAATATGTTTCTTAAAAATATTTCCTGAGTTTGACGGTACGGAATAAGCCACCTCATGTTTTCTAATGAAGTTCAACTGGGGTAGCACAATAAGTGGAAGGGAAAATCATATACCCAGGAAGAAAGTATATAAAAAAAACTTGAAATACGAGATGGAAAAGGAGAAAGAGGGGTGTATGATGAGAACCTTGTATGAAGTGGAATTTGTATTTCCCCTGAATGCATTTTATGTCATGCTCCTTATCAATATATATAAAACCGTGGAATATTCCACGTCCAGAAAGATGTAAACATGCACAGGGCTTTACGTTTAGGCAAAGTCTCTTTAAAAAATGTACTGAAAGTTACTTTGCATAATCCATGTGGAACACTAGTCGACAATTTCCTTCAGAGAGAAAAATATCAAAACCTAAGTAAGTGATGCAAAATGCTGGAGGAAGAGAAGGTTCCTAGTAGTGGCTTTTCAGATAAGAGCAATGAAAAATGAAATTTTCACCGGAAAGGAAATTCCTTTTCTTGAAAGTTGTTATTAAAGTGGAGAAAGGATAGAGAGGAAAGGTGCTGAGTTGGGAGGTTTCTCCTTTTTACGACGATTCATGACTGAAGCGGTTAAAATCGTTGAATTGTTATTTAGCAAAGTTGGTCTGAAATCGTTCTATTCTAAATATGTATGAATTTCATCACATAAAATTAATGCATTTCCCTCTTCTTACCGTTCGTAAAGATAAGTCGCGTGCCGGTTGGGTTTGCTGGCTTCTGTTTTCTGACAAGCAAGTATACGGCAAACCGACATCCAATTTTGCACAGTCTGAAATCGATGATTTTCTCCAACTTCATATATAAACATTCAGAAGGACATATACTAAAGTTAAGTGCTCCAATAGTAAATCCTTTTGTAGATTCTTTCCTTCTTCAAATGTTGGAAGGATCACTCACTGTCTGTGGTCTGTCAAATGAAGTTTTAACGAGGTAGAAGTTAAGAAGTCATTGCACTAAGCTCCCTCCAAGCGATTTCCCTTTTCTAACAATAATTGCTCGCGTTAAAAACGTAAATGTTTGTTCCGTCTCCAACATCCTTTGAAAGTACTTACATATATTCGTGGCTGGGAAGAAGTGACAATATTCACACGAGAAATTCATTTGACAATTCGAATTAACTTACAACATGAAACGATGGAACAGTATAGTAGACTATCACGAATATAAAATAAAGTGTACGCGCATTAAGAGCTTTCTTGACTTTTCCTCGTTAAAGACCATGGTGTGGTATTAACCTGAAAATCCTTCATCATTCAAGTAGGATGATTGCTCCATTAAATTCTTCCAGGAGGATAGGAGCGACTCAGGTAGTATGAGAATGACAGATATTCATTCACTGTCTTAAACGTGATGATAACTTATAACTCGAAATCATAATTATATAATGTTCGTATATAGATCTTCAGGGGAAATTGTGGTGGCAAATGTAACTGCATTGATATAGATACGCTTATATAAAGTTGTGTTGTCAATTTATTCAACCAATGATACCTAAAAGATGCTTGCAAATCGAAGCGATATTGCTCAGCTTACCGTTTGTTGCAGCTTTAGGGGAATATAGGACTCGTTACACACACTTACAAAAAATTTCCGCAGTCATACAATCCTCATGAGATTTGGTGTAAATTATAATGGAGTAGTTTATTGGACGGCCCTAGGGCTGAAGGTGGGCATGATATCATGCTAACGTGTTGAAAACGTGGTTAATGATGTCATCAAATTGGACTCAAATGTTTTTTCACCAATGAAAAATATGACCGAGTGTCAGCAATTCTAGCCCGCTGCTTTCCCTGTGGTCTTGCGTGACATTTGAAAAATATAACTAGATCCAGAGCTTCATAAAAAAGAGCGGAACCTGAGCAATGATTCCTCAATCTTATTATTCTCCTTCGGACAATTCCTCCAACACTTTCGGAAGATAGAACAAGCCATCAGATTAAACAATGTAGTTTGAAAGGGGGAACGAAATAAAGGCCAGAATAATTTTTCACCTATCATTTTTGACATAACGATAACTCCTTCTTCTCCTTCGTTGATATGAAATGTCTACTCGCCACACCGCCGCAGCACCATAGGACAGATTGCAACATGCTGCACTACTGCCACGAAAGAGTTTTGAAGTAACAAAAGAAACCCCTTTCTTCGACGAAATGAATCAATACATGTCCTGTTCTTGAGTGAGTGGGTTCAGATGGAGTAGCATTCCACAATGTACCCACTCCGACACATTATTCAATTCAGACATTTTCCTCCTCCAACCCTTCACTATTTTTGCTCCTACCTCTCTTTCTATCTGATATTCTATGGTATAATTTGCATTCATGACTATTAGAATAGATGCAATAGATGTCTCAGTATAAAAAAATGAAATACGAGATAGAAAATGCATCGCAGCAGCAGCAGCAGCGTCTTTTATAAATAGACGCACCGGGTGAAAGAAATGTTGATGGAGAGATGAATGAATTTCAAATAAGAATGGAGGAGTTACTGCATGAAAGCTTTTTGTACACGTGAACAAAGTTTTCGATATGTACACAGTGCGCAGTAGAAAATTATGGTATTGGTGATGGTAGAGAGTGGTTGGTGGGTGCTCTACATGACAGAGGGAGAGCAGAGAAATCTTGAAAGGCTCAATAATAGTTCTGCGTCCAACGAGCCATCATCAAATTAGACCCAATTTGCCATCCCAAATGTCAGAGTTATTCACGAACTTGCGTCTTCTTCTATTATGCAATATACGTCTTTCGTCCATTGTATCTCCAGAAATCAGCTTGTGGAAATCAATATTGAATTTTTAACCAGTCACAGGAGAATAATAGGTAGCATTGATGGAGTTGTTCAGTCAAGCCAGCAAGAGACTCAAGAGTTTAACGATGTTTTTCTCAGACTTCCATTTCTTGGAGAAGGAGAGCTGAATCATTCCACATGTCCATCATGACAAAACGAACGTCAGGAAACTACCAATCATTTTCATTCTCGCATTCCAATAACAATTCGCTGCTCATTATTTTGCAGTCTTCATTATACTCCCGTAGATTGGTTCGAAAGGTGAGATAGAATACGACGTGAAAGGAAGGAACTCCCAATGCAGATGTGGTGTTCTTATTTGACGAATAACTCATTTCAAATACATTCCGGAAGCTATTTATTACGGCTAATAACTTTATTCGATCGAAAATGTTAATAAAATGTAAAATATTCAACTTGAACATAAATATTCGCAACAGAAGTCGATTGACATTTAATTTTTATTGTGTGTCATCCAGTATCTGTCTGTACATCTCATATATTATTATCGTATTTGTAAATCTCTATGCAGCACTCTACCCAAAGTACGATTGTTGTATGCGGTAAAAAGTATCGATTGAAAGTAGTAAAAGGCGTTTTTCATTCTTGTATATCGTCAGAGATAAAAAATAAATTACATCCAAATATAAACACACACACATAAAATATGCACACTTCCACTCAAGAATGTCAACCGAATATATTTTTATGAGCAATAAGCTACACAATGTATTGCTGTGAATGTGCCTCAATATACGCTGGCAATTCTCTGTTAATCATTTCAGTGCAAAAACTTATATTCTTACGACTGAGGAAGCAATGAATCTCCCAGAAGGTGGGTCGGTCTTCATCATTCCTGCACCAAGTATCACAAATCAGTTGGTATATATCCCGTGGACAGTTCGGCGGCTTGTCGAGAAACTGGAAAAAGTCAATTTCCTCATCAATTGATAAATGCTGGAGGTTCGTAATGACATCTTGGTTTGTCAAGGCATGATACGGTGTGTGTCTGCAGTAGCATAGGATTTCCCAGAGTGTGACCCCGAAAGACCAAACGTCACTCCGAGTTGAGTATTTCCCCTGGAAAAGTACAGGGTTAATTGCAATGTACACATTAACGTGATTAGTATTTAACCTTCCCTCACCGACCACTACTCTGACATGTCGGAAAATTCGGAATATGTCTGTCTCTCTGTATACCAGAAATATAGATTCCACACTCATCCATCGAATAGGGAAAGGTGTTTTCCCATCGAGCTTGTAATAATCCGAAGCGTACACGTCCATGTCGCTTGCAAAATGAGATATCTTGACAACTAGTCCCCGGCCCACAACACAATTCCTGCAAGTTGAGACAGTTTTATAGCGACGCAGTAGTACTTTCCAACTTTCGTTCATTACATTTACGGACAGCCACTTCCGGCATACTAGACGACAACTACCGCCATTTTATATCGCTGGATTTACAACAAAAAATGTACAACTCAACTACTCCAGTACCTTGCAGCGAGATCCCGATGAACAATGTTTCTGCTCTCAAAGTACTTCATCCCACTTGCAATTTGGCCAGCCATGAACAGCAAATCACCCAGACTGAAGTGAATTCCAAAGAAAAGCTACTGTGAGAACACACACATATCATAAGCAGACAAACGCCAACGGGCGATTGTCCAACGCGTGGAATGGTCATGCGGAGACAATATAAAAGCTGTAAGCTACGCGTAGTGGGTAAAACTACAATTTAGTAGCTGGATTATAAAAAGGGGAAATATACGCAAGAAAAAAATGCTTTTCACCAACAATTTATTGATTCATGTCATAAGTTTTTAATGAGTTCTTTCATTTCTACCTCAGTTTGTCAGTGTACGCTGGATGACTGCTGTCATTCTGACGTAAGAACTGACAGAGATCACCAAACTCCAAAAACTCTAAAATAACGCTGCATGGCTCCTCTTCGGAAGACACCCCGAGGACTTGTGTTACATTAGGGTCTTTCAACGCGGCCAGCAGTCGGATCTCCTCTAGAAAATCCAACCTGTGTGAACAAGTCATTTTTCATGTTCATTCTCCCAATCTCTTTTCAAATCTAGTCAAGCAAGTACAAAAGCACACAAAAGATATATTGCATATATATACGCTCTCGGAAAAAAGAGTCACTCGAGAGAGAAAATATGGATGTATAGAAAAATTTAAGATATGAACAAATTCCTAGATGGAGGAATAATATGATAACTGCGCGTATTACACAATAAAAAAGCGGACTTTCACCCTCCGAGTTCATGAAAAGAGGAGTTTTCTCCCGTCTTTATCTCTTACATCTTTCCTTTTTTCAAAAAAACATACCTAAGCGCACCCAGAATGATGCTAAAGAAATGATAAAAAATTTATAATTCATGTTCTTTTTCTGCTGTTTTATTCTCCCTTACTTGTCTTTTTCACTGGCGTTCCTCAGCATACGCTTGAAGACTACGAGACGTCTGTCAGCAGCGCCACACTTTTCCAGCTCCCCAACAAAAACCTATTATTGTCAAAATTTCATGAGTCTGTGAGCAAATCCGAGAATTGTTTTCTGGCAAGTTGTAGTGATTCCATAAAAAATTCAGTGTCCCTGTCTTCCGACCAGGGTTAAAATATATATGACGGTGTGTGTGGAGTTGTAGGAGAGAGGTAGGTAGGTTGGAGCAATATATATAGACAGTAGTTAGATTGGTAACAGGAGAGAGAGAGGAAACGGAGGTTGGAGTGAGAATAAAAGTTTTTTTAGGATCGAACTTACCGTGCCAAAAGTCCCTTCTCCGAGGTTTCTAAGAATGTGGAGACGATGACGAGAAATCTCTGGTAGGCCAAGTTCCCGGAATCTTAAGTGAATTGCACGATTTCTTCCCAGTGTCTGGCGTGACTCTGGGGGCAGAGTTCTGCTGGGACTGAACTGATGTGGAAGTAATTTGCCAAACTCTGTTGGTAGCACGTACTCGTACTCATTACACGCATCTGAACAACACATTATATATTATTGAATGTAATGAGGAGAAATTTGATGCAAAATTGTCACTAAGTTTCGAAATTATCTAACTCTACATCCTTTATATGCCATATACTGATAGTATATGCTTCACCAACATTGCAACTGAGTTGAAACTACAACGAGTCTAAACGCAATTTTCCATCCACAAAAATATTGCTCTCTCACTCAAGCGCTGTAATATAATGCTAATACGAAACTTTATTGGAGTTCTTTCTCGAGTTCATGCATCAATCTTATGACAGCATTAAACCAGGAGAGCTAGTCATTGACATAGTAAAACTATGAAAATATTTTTCATCCAACTTACGATTAGACCTCACCACGAACCCCCACCAGAAAAAAAGTTTTTATTTTACATTCCCCGTCACCAGATGAATAATGATTCCGGTTTGAATTCTTCGATGAAAAATGTTCGTTTGGTGAGAGAGAGATAAAAAGATGGAGGTAAAAGTTGAGGGAACAACCGCATTAGAATATTTTTGCGATGGGCGATAACCAGCGTGCGGGGAGCATAGATACATCAATCGAACTAAAAGGCAACAAATGGTGTTACGACCTTTAGAGCAAAGCATCACTAGAAAAAATGTAGGAAATGGTCTCCTTTCAAACAGATATGCGACAAATCCATTCTCCTCAACTTTGCACAGGCTCTTCCAATATACATACTTTGTGTCCATGAACGCTCGAGCTTTTGGAACGCGTATGTGTGTTCTCTTCTTTTCGGTATAAATAATATTGCCTTCGCACAATGTAAATGTTTTTAGTAAATAGAATTCGTACGGAAGGCTGGAAAGAGACAAAGTGTCACTAGAGGATGGGTCACGTAGGACATTAGACAGGAGGCCTGAAGTAGATGGATGAATGGTAAAAACTCGCTTTCCCCGTTTTCTATCTTCCCAAAAATAAACTGACTGAATTGAGGAATGGAAGCATGCTTGTGCTTGCTTCTTCTTCCATACACCATTTATATACACTAAATGCCTTCGTTCGTGGTATTCTTCTGCTCAAAACCACTAAATGGATCCAAAAACTCAATCGAATACTTATGTTTTCTTCCTCCAAAGTGATGTACAATGTATAAACCGGTGTAAATATAAAAACCACGTAGTAGTATTGACTGACTCTTCCCTACATGTGCAGACTACATATGTTATGAATGTTGGTGGTGTGGTCGTGGGATGAGAGTGAGTACAAAAATTCTTCAATGTCGTCGACTGGGATGTTTCAAAGAAGAAGAAAAAGTTGCAAACTTTCATTCGAGTAAAGTGAAAGTCGAAAGGAGACGGGAGAAAAACACGACGAAATATTACTTGCTCATCCCAGAAAGGCTCAAGCTGAATACAAAATACTTTGAAGAAATGCATTCAAAGTTTTCTCTTAGAAAAAAAGGAGGAAGAGTCACCAACCAGGCAGTCACTCGCTCAGACCCTATCAACAAAATAAACCTAAACTCCTTTCTCTGCCTTCAAGTTTTTTCTCTCGCTGAAGATGGAAAAATGCTACATACTTACGCACATAGCAGCTAGCACAAGCACAACAAACTGATCCCGCCAATTGTATATGTTGAGTTTTGTGCATGATGTGAGTCTATGCGTGCTTGATTGCATTTCAATCCCATTTTCAATTTTACAATATTGGTTTGGCTCCTTGAACGAGAGGAAGAGAGAGAGAGAGAGAGAGAGAGAAAATGCTTTCCCAACTTTCACCAAGTTTTACATGCATGTTTGCCTCGTCGAGACAGAGAATTCCGAGCGTGCTGCGGAGTTGCACTGGCAAAAAAGTTTATGTGTATGACTGTTGAATGCTAGATCATCTTTTAGTGGAAGGCACAAATTCCTCGTACTACTACAGTTTTCTTTGTCTCCCTAACGTGAAGTATGCAGACACAAAAAATAATACAAAATACAAACATCCAGTGTCTTCCCTTCATACAAAAAGCATGTACAAATAGCATTATAAGCATAAGTAAAGCGCAACTGAGTACCGAAGGAAATCGTGCGGGAATCCAGCTGAAGGGATAACAAACGACAACTTTGCCGGCCTGTCACTGACTCATCCATGCATTATCTCGTTTATAATAATAATAAACTTAACCGCGAGCATTTCTCTTGTTTATCGTCCTCATGTCTGCTGTTGTGTGTAGAAAAACACTTAAGCTCCTATTTCCCCTTATCGTCGCTTCATCTCCCTGCCATGAATGACTTATACAAGAAGGTTGAATCCACAAAAGGAAAAAAATACTTTCCCCGTTGTCCCTAACCAAGTTTTACTATTTTTTCAACTTTCAGTTTCAAAATGCTACTTCCGCTTTCACTAACTTACTTCTCTCATACTCGCACTGTTTCAAATGTCCTTTAAGAACTCCCTTTTCCTAATTTTTCTTGGATATATGAGTAATTTTCACCACTCAAACACATGCTCCACTTTGGCCAACTTTCATGAGTGTGTATGGGCATGCCATATATATGGTGTGCAGTGCACGTTTTTCATGTTTCATAAAACTTTTTATTGCATATGTTCTTATCATCTTTAAGTAATTCTATATGTTCCATTATCACTATTACACTTGCTCTTTTTTGTTGTTCACTTCGTGCCCACTTCCATTTCCCTTACTTTTACTACTGTGTCACGCAGAACCGACACTACATTTTCCCTTATGTCCTGTCCTGAAAAGAATGATTGCTAACATGCATTTTCCTTTCACCTTTCAACACAACTCGGCGATTGAATCTCGTCAAGTTATGGCATTGAGGATGAATCGAACGGTGAAAAAGTATATTTCCGAAACTTGTGTGCTTTCTTCGAGAGAAATGTACATGAACATACATCCTTGTAGTACATATATCTACTAATGGATTTGTATATACCTGATGTACATTTTTTTACTATAAGTATTCTACATGGGTAAACCATTTTCTTCTACTTCTGCGTCCCTTTCCCTTCGGACTCGTGTGGTACTAAGTAAGGAAAACTTTTACATTTCTTACTTTTCTCACACGTAATTTACCAATACTTTTCAATCGTTGCAAGTAAACCGAATGGGAGTATTTTAGCCACTTTTAGTTTAAGTACCGCTGTAAACTTTTGTCGGATGATTGAAAGTTGCTTCTACTGTGACATAAAAAACACATACGTTAAGTGTGTATTTCTGCCGGAATGTTCTGTCCTTTCAGCACGGAAATTTTTTATAGGTTAAGATTGCGGTAAAAGCAGCTATATTGAAGTAAAAACCATTAAATCAGAATAAGAAGCAAATGACATCGACATGGTCCCTATTTGATCTATTAGTTTGGCACATTAACATTACTAATATTACTATGCTAGAATACCATTCCTTGACTTAAAGTTTCAGATTGGTGAATAATGTACGAACAATTATGTAACTGCGAATGTTTTTGCAAAACTTTAACCTATTATTAATCCATACTTTCCGATATGAGAGGAAGCATACGATATAATTCTTACCTGCGTCGTGCGAAGGAGTTGAGTTGGAGACCCTGCTGCAACTGTAAAATTCAGCCATTTGCCCATGCCCGTTGAATGATCCACGGCGGTGGTGAAAGGTACTCGTGCTCGTCGACGTCGATCCTTTAAAGCTAGAAAAATTTGTCGACGTCATCGGTTCGTGATAATCTTGAGCGGTGGTGGCGATAGATAGCTGCGTGCTTTTAATAAGATTTTTGGCTGGCGAGTCGTCGCTGCTTGTGGTAAACTCAACGCTGGGTCCATGACCATCATGCACTACGGTAACACTAGCTCCACCGTATTGGAGGGAGCTTTGGCTACTCCCTGGCAGTTTAACTAATGTTATTAATTTGTGGCGAACCACCATGGCTGTGAAGATTATCACGAGGACCACCACAATCGCGATGAACGAGCTGAGCACAGCGGTAACCACAATAGCCACGGAAGACACAGACCAGTCCTCAGTCACTCGTGAAGAAGCTCCAACTGTACGCAATACATTTAAAAAAAGGATATATTATGCTTCAATATAATTGTGCAGCTGTCTTGGCAAGAGACTCTCTCTGCCTGCAACGATAGCCACTACGTCTTGGTGAGCATCACCAAGTGATCGTTTCTATTAACCAGGAAGCAACATCAAATAAGCTCAACAGACAACAACATGCCACCTGCGGGAGGGGGACACAGTTTGTCGAGGAGAGCGTGGAAACGTCAAGGCTTAACTATGCTAACTATAGCGCTACTGCTTTTTTGAGAGGATTCTACAGCCAATATAAGGAATATAAGGAGAGAGTTGCGTGCATTTTGAGCAAATACATGGAACTACACGCGTGGATTTCAGTTAAAGTAAACGCACATTTCGAAGAAACAAAAGAAATTACACTGCCAGACCTGATATGTCTTCTGGGACTTGATGCACCTGATGAACCTGAATCTGCTCCTGCTCTGACTCATTCCGTTTCATCTTGAATGTATCACTTGGGGGATGCTCCGTTATATCCTCTGCAGTGAAATTGCCCATCGCCAACACTAAAACAAATTGAGCTCATATATTTTAAATTACAACACACACACCGATGTGACAAGAACATTGTTTGCACAATGTCGAAGTACGTACACGCACCAACACAATAAACTCACACAGAGCGGCCTGTGCACAATATGAAATGAATCAACGCATTGTATCACAGTGTGACGCCATGTGGTTTAGTACATATATATACATATTATGCTGCATTTAAAAAGCTCACGTACAAGAATCAAATGCAATCTCGCTGATGAGTATCCATTCGGAAGCCCAGTAAAGCTGAATCTTGACATATTGTCCAATTCGATGATGAAGCTTAATGGTGACATTTTTAGGATCTTCGAAAATGCAGTCTTCTATGTTTGTGTATGTAATAGGCTCTCCAGGGTATACTTTCCCTCCGACACTGAAGAATATTCGCGCTTCAGCAAACACCTTTTAGTCAAACAAAAAAAAAGTCGTTCGTATAGCTTTGACAAGTAACAAAAGGGATAACAAGCGCCCTGTCAATCTGCAATAAGCTTATCATCTTAACATAGTTCTCTGTGTCTAGATTGATCGTAACGCGCACAATGACTGTCGTTAGCGCTTCTACTATTTCTCACTTAAAACAGTAATGTTATATGTTCGACAGTCGAACTATATACATGTGTCCATGTCCATACTCTCCAAATCACATGTGATCGAGAAGCTGGACTAGAACGATAGGAGGTTCTCAACAAACGCCCATATATTGCTTATGGGAAGTAGTAGCCGTGTAGATTATATGTCTATAAAAGCTGTTAAAATGAACGAGTCTTTTCTTACCTGTACACGTTCAGAAAATTGGTTTGAGACATGAATGTGCACCGCGCTGAATTCTCGGATTGAATCAAAATGAAAAACTATTTCCAAAGGATCAGTCCCATTTCTACTCTCATTCTTCCAGCCGACCCACCCTTTCCCTAAAGAAATGTAATTTCGTTTTTGATTACACTTTTACTCTCTCACACAGCTTTCTCTCCTGTTTCAGGGAAATAGCTTTTGGAGTAACGAACATTGTGAGCCAGTTACATTAGTAGGGTAATGAAATTTTTAGTAATATCACGAGTGTGCTTTTGTTATGATGTAAGAAGAGATAAGGCTGCATATTTCATGCTGCCATTTGCACAACTGTCAACGAAAATATGCAGTAGTGTTTTTTTTACCTCTGTCGTGTTTGTAAAAGTCATCTTTTAAATTGACGGGACCAACACGTCCGTCAGTAAGAGCTCCAAGGCCTGACGATAAATATTGCCCATCCCGGATTCCATCATAAATATGGTCGTAAAGATCCCAGCCCTCACCTTTGCTGCTGCCTTGTGGCATGCGGTAGCTCAGAAGCCCTCCTACAATTTAAGACAAGACAATTCAAATAGACAACATCAGCAATAAAGCATTTGCAGCGATATACACAAGTAATTCATTATGATTAAAACGCAGATGCATTTGCGACACGAGCAGCTTTGTCCTTTCAAGTGGACCTTTCTACAAGGAAGTATTTATATTCTATATGGGGCTACGTGATACGTGATTCGCAATTCACCACAACGTACAAAGTTGTATGTCTTTTATCCAATTACAAAAGTAGGACTCGTACCGTATCCTACCATTTTAGTATCTTTTAGTTTATAACAGTGCATCACTAAAGTTCACCCGTGTAATTACAGACCAAACTCCATTATACCATAACTATAGTGGTGCTGCATGTTTTAACTTGTTAATGAGCCGTAATAATCAGAGCAGAGCCACAAGTCATCTCATGAAGAAATGATATTTCTTTTGAATCGTGGTCTCGTGGGAAGTTGAGACTCACACAACTTTAAGATTTGCGCAATCAAATTTTAATGAGGCTCATATATGCAACCCTGCGTTATCATCCCTTTTGTCAAAGACGGAAGAATACTGCTGGATGTCTCATTCCACTGTTGTAACCATTAAATTTTTGTGGTGAGATGAACAAACACGAAATATGATATTCCATTACAGTCATCATTTGCGGAGTAAGTAAACTGGGTGTCACTGGAACTCTGTTCCTGCGTAGGGTACCTATTTAACTATGTATATATTCAAACCAGGATTCTATGACAAGCAAACTTTCTGACAAAGTCAGAAAAGTTCAAAGCTATGTACAAATATGTGTGAAGTGAACGCAACTCACTTCTCTCACAAAATGAAGGTAGTCGAGATTCATGAAGTCATGAAAATGGTGCTGGAGACAAGAGAAACGTTGAGTATATTTCTCGGCCTAGTTTAGGCTTACTATAAGCACCTGCTGTACTCTAACTCTGCTCTACCTCCTTTGGTAGTATGGCCTCACAATCAAAAAGTACACAACAAAACTGTGTATCTTCGTACTTCTGGAGTTCATGGCAGAGGGAACAGTTATGCATGTTGGTGTGAGAAAGCTGAATAATATGGTTGTGTGCCATGTTCTCATTCTACCACTTTTTTAATGGAAGGAGAGGGGGCAAAGAACATAAGGTTTGTTAGCTATTCCCGGTCCGGAACAGCATAGCTATACTAGAACTATGCGAGTTCACTCGCTTATAGCATATTCTATCTTAATTTAGGAAAGATAAGACAGTCGTAATGAGAGCACGAGTTGGCACTCAACCTTTCCTGCCGAGATGAAAAACTGAATAAGTAACGACCTTCGGCTGACGTTATATTTCGCACCGAAGATTTGAAGGAGCGTTATTGTATATTACTCCTGAGATACCTGCTTTCTTACAGTTTAATGGGGAAGCGTAATAAAACCCGGTTAATGCTCCGCTTTTTGAGCAAAGGGCGAAGATCCGATAGTGAAACAATAGTATTTTCACGCGGCTATAGCTCGCGCAAGGAGCAAAAACGAAACGAACTCTCTGTCATTTTGAGGTGTACTTTCATTCGCTCTCCCCTCTGTTCTCGCCTCATCCTCGAGTAAAATGTGGAGGCGAGAAGAGAAAATAGAAATCCTCCACAGACTCGAAGAGAATCTAATTCGGAATGGAGAAGTTGCCAACCTGACACGGATCCAATGTACCCAATGCCAATGGGGATCGCATGGATCCCTTTGAGTAAAAGGACGAAAATCCGGGATGAGGTTTTAGCGGAGGAGAAAAAAGGGAACTCTCCAATTTCTATGTCACTAGAGCCGCGCTCAGGAAATAAAGCTAGTTTATTTAGTGCTACCTTAATAGCATCAATACTACCCACGGCAAGGAATTTCAGACATCTCTCTCTCTCTCTACCTCTCCTATGCCATTTCCTGTTCAAAGGGTCCATTAAGCAGATTCACATTGGTTTCCCGTCTTCGGGATGTGCCACAAAAATATATATATTATGAGAAAAGTAATGACTTCAGAAAAAAAAGTTTTCCGAGTCGAAGGAACTGCTCGCTTTCTTTTTTAGTCTTACCTCGCAATGGGCAACCATAAATCTCGGCTCGCATGCACACAGTCCGTCGATAGTTTGAGTGGGGCATGATCCGCAGTTTTGACGCAATTATAGGTGGATCCAGTGTGCTCTTCTCCGCAAGATATGTATTGATATTTCCTTTAAGAACCTGTAACGAGGTTAAACAAGTGGATTAAGGGGAAGTTTCTCCTCGTTTCCGGGCATTATGCGTAAAGACTCGCGGAGTACTCGAGCAAAACTCCTCTCCTTTGTAACTTGAAGCATGGAACTTTGTCACGAAACCCCCAAACATGTTTTACTTTCTACTGAATGAATGTGAATATATTGGCTTTCATGTTTACGGGAGCTAAGTATATAGGCAAATTCATGATTCATGTAGCCCCGAACTTTCTCTTTTCTCATACACGTTTACAGGAACATGTCCATATCAAAACAAGTCAACTAATTTATACATCTTCCCCTGGTTTTTCCTCACAAAGTCCAGATAAAATAATTCAATGGAAACAAAATTCCAGGTATATGACTATGACTTACCTCAGCTCCAGCTCTATCCCTGTAGCGTTTCCACTTGTTAATTTTGGGTTGCCAATAAGACACTAAGTAAGACTCGGTCCACTCCTTTCCTTGTGAGTTGCCAAACCTTCCTATTATATGTTTATTTATATTTATGTATATTATGTGATATCGTGATATATTTCAGTAGTTAATATATATATTTATACCACCTTGTATTTCAGTCGCGGTGATCACATGTGGAGTGTGCAAATCAATCTAATTAATGAAAAGGACAAGCTAAGAATTTCTAGTTCCACCTCCTCCTCACTGAATATTAAGCACAAAATTTTGTTGTTGAATATGAAAGTCGTCAAGTTACTAACTTGAAGCCACTCTTCTGCTTCTGACGTGACTGGATTTTTAGGACACCAAGCACCACCTTGTCGTTCCACTCGAACTCTGAAAAATTAACAATTCCAAGTCGCATTCGTTATTTGGATTTAGGTTGAAGTTTCGGTTAAACGAAAGTGAGTGAGAGAATGCCATTAAGCAGTTTACTCATCATGTTTCTCGCTCTTGTAAAAGGGATAATATATTCTGACTAAGAGTGAAACCTGACACGAATGCAAAATAAAAGGTGTAACACATAATGATGTGGAGCTTTGGTCTTTTCTGTTATGCGGCCAGTTCAGTTGTAGACAATTTCGCAAAACAAAACATACTTTTTTTACTTCGAATGAAATCAACTTCCAAATCGATCCTTCTCTTGGAAAATATGTCGTCTTCAATTAAACTAACCTTCCGTTTTGCGGTCCTACGTTACCAGCATCAAAAGAAGAGGATGCTGTAATGTCCGTGTCTGTTATTTCTCCCGTTTCCATTCCTAATGGGCCTGTACATTGATCTACATTCCAATCCAAAAATATATGTAATCATTGCCAGCTCTTTTGCTATACTTCAATTTGTAATAGCGTAGAACTCCATATATTTGGTTCAATTGCATGGTTTCAACTTACTTGTATCCAAACTTTGAACATCGGACACCATACAGCAAAAGTCGAACACTGAAATTAGTAGGATAAATGAGGCTTTCACCACACTGTTCCATCTCCAACATGATTGCAGGCCGCGGCGTGTTGCATCCGTCCCCATTTTGCTCACTCCTTTTCAATTTTGATGTCAGCATCTACGCAGATTGCATCCTGGAAAAAGGGAGATTTTCATTTTGGTTAATTAATCCGCAAATATTGCCCAGGTGTGTTTTTTCCATCCGAAATATCTCTGAGCGGTGTGGTTCGCTTTACTATACTATTTGAGCTTGCGTAATTTAATATTTGCACTGGCACAAACAAATGCAGTCAGACTCTGTAGGATCGGCATCATGACGCATATAAAACGTTTTCGGGAGCATCTGTGGAATGTCAAATTTTTAAATCAAATTCGTTTACTGGCAATATTACGGCGGTCGGAATCCACGGATTAAATATTTCCTTTGAAATGCCAGAGGAGTGGGTTCGCTCCACAATCGCAACAGAAAGGAATTTTCGATTCATTAATAATTCTGAGAGATATACATATATTTCACCGTCTCTTGGTGTCTACCCTCATGCCAGATTCCGTTCTCTAGTCAGTTTTAGATCTTGAACCACGGTCTAACTGAAAATTGCTTAATAAGATCAAGAGAACCTGGCTTTGCAAAGGGGTTTCACTTGTTTAAAGGAAAACCAGATTAACCACACGAAAGGAACCCAAATAGCATAGTTGTGAAGGAGCAAAAAACTCAAAAAAAAAATCTTCAAAATGATCAGAACAACATAAAAGAAGCGTAGACCCGAGCAGAAAAGGAGGAGAAACCAAACAATTCTCCGCAAAATTTCAGCAGCCATTATTCGTAGGAAAAAAGGAATCGCAAGTCAGAGAGAAGGAACGAGAGCTTATGAATTTTGAATGGAGATCCAAGGCATGAAATGGAAAGAAAATGACTTTGAATCTACTATCTACCTTTTTCCTCGTTGTGGCCAAGAGGATTTGTTCTAGAGTGCGTGGACCCGAGTGTTTGTTTATTTGCAAGTGCTATCCTAAACGATTCACTTTTTAGAAGAAGAAAAAAAATCATCAAGCATCTGGGTAGCATTGCGAAGAGAATACAAACATCTAAATATATTCGCTCTAGGATAGGATATAAATATTATTATCCTTGCATATATATACCTGCGTAGTAAGTCGGACCTGAACTACTCTCCTTCACAAATACAGGAATAAGTAGTACCCTGCCTAAACAATTGTACCTACCTCGCCCTCAGCATTCCGGTAATTGCAACAAGACGAGGATGACTACGACACGCTCCACTTTTGCAGTGAACAATTTCCAGGTGTGAGTTAAAGATATTCAATGGACTTTTCCCAGAAAGGATCAAGATAATAGGGAGGACACACTCTTATTTAGCATGCAACATAGGTTGTTACACACTTTGAAGGCTCTTGCTCTGTACTTACTACGTATTGTTTACTTTCTACTTGGAAGTGATATACGATGGGAAAAGTGCAAGAAGTAGCAAATTGGTCTAGCGCGTGAATATTTAATAGCTAATTCGATTTGTTATTCCCTTGTCTGTAAAGCAATCTTAGTTTCGACCCGACACATAGGTTACAGAACAGACTATACCTCGCTGCCTACCTTGCCGGGCCACAGTTAATGCTCACATGATACATGCAATGAATGTGAGTACTTGTGTTCCATTGCTTTGTCTCTCTCATGGGAATAAGTAAACCTGTGCACGAGCTTCCACAATGAGACTCCACGTCTTTATACTTATTTTTTGGTAGTGCGGAACTACGAGTGGGTGAGCAACGGTCTAGCGTACACAACAAAGCCGTAATTCAGCGAGTACCTGTGCAAGATTTTTTTTCAGCCCGATTCTGTATCAGAAATGTATTTTAGATTGGGAAATCTTCATGGTTTGCTTTCACTCGAGCTTTCAAGCGTGCATCTACCTGAAACTGAAAATTGAAAGGTAACATCAGACCGGGAAAGTGGGAGAATGGTAGGTAGGAAGAAAAAAGGCTAGAATGAAAGTCAATTTTTTTCTGGTTAAATAGGGATCATGAGAACTGAAGGCTCAAAGGGGATTTCCTACTACGCAGACATTCACTTGAGTTCAATCAAGCAATTTTCTTTTTAAATCTTCCATCTTCGCATAAGCCATTTTTGGTTCGCGTTCGTTAGTTTGGCACACACGGTAAACAAGACATGAATAAAGTGTTATATATTGATATATACAATATCTATATATCGGATGCATAAGATATGTGAAACGAGTTTGTACTTTCACTTTAGCTCAGAGTTTTCAAAGGACTAGTACATGGAATGCATATTCATACATTTTACATATGCACGATGTACTCACTCACGTGGTATATGTAATCTCATTTCTCCTTTTCGGCTACCTTTACAACCACATCGTGTATAGCGGCTCAGAATAGAACTCAGTTGAGTTTCCAGATGTTTTATGGACATAAGACATTCCTTTTCTGCATTCACACAAATATTTTTTTTCGAGAGAGTGATGTCCGCCTTTCTTTACTTGCCAAAATGACTTACGAAGAAAGAAAACCATGTTCATTTCTTTTTTAAAAAGCCAAGTTTGACAGAAATGGAAAATACAAAATAGCACCGAAAGAGAGGAAAGCAGCTTTCATCAAATATCCAGCGTGGGAACGCGAAGGTATTCTGGTCTAGGGGAGAATACAATTTATATGTACAAGGAAAACGGGAGAAAGTTGTTGGGGTGCAGAAACTTTCACATGGAATATATTCAAAAGCAACTTTGAAATACGAGGAGTGCCAAACTATTTCCTTGAAATTCACATATCCATAACTAGTTCAAATTGGTGCTAGAAAATCTCTAAAATTGACTAGCTCTGATAAACATTGAATAATCAATCTCAGTTTTTGAGGTAATATTAATTTACAAACATACAATTCATTAAAATAGTGTTTACATGCAATTGGTCATAACCCATTTGGGAAGTGGTTAAAGTTAAAATTAGCTGAATTATTTATAAAGCAACTTAAACCACTTCGCAACATGTCTTCCATTACACAAAAACATTTCCAGAGAATCCAAAAATTTCTCTCTTCACAATTCCGAGGAATTACTGAACGCTCCTCGTAAAAATATTTTGCCAAAAAATTATGTCTACGGCATGGCTCTGTATTGTTGAATGCATGTTTTATGTTCAAAAACAGATACAAAACATGCATACCCACTCTCCACACATTGCATAGATTCCTCGAACACGATATCTCAACCGGTGCTAACGGCTTTAGCTTGGTTGGATGGTTGTTTTTGATCCCATCAGCGTTTCCATCTGGATTCATATGATCCTCGTGTTATGATGTGTAGTAGTATATGGTTTAATGTGCAAATGCAAACATCAAAGCGAATGTTACATGGAAAGATGAAGACACTTTTATGTTGGTTAAGGAGAGAAAGGCTGCGAATGGAAGGGGTGCCAGTAAACCAACCAAAAAAGGCATTTGGCTCAACGCTCCCTTTTCACAGAGTATTTTTACTTTCTCCACCAACCGTTCATATTGTTTGCATTTATGCCGTTTTCGAGAATTCCACAAATATTTTGACAGTACACTGCACAGTAGCAAACCTACTGTGTTGTATCCTATCACGTTCTAGAATAAATTTGTAAACGGCTAAATACACCAGCATTACAAAATTGAGCTCCCTTACTTTGGATCAGACTTCAAACCTGAAGTAAAAATAGCTATTGATAAATAGTGAATAAAATCAAAAGTTTTTCTTCGTTGTGTACCTAACATGCATGCCCAAGCTTAACATGGAGAAAAGTCTAGTCCCCTTTTTCAAGCTTGCTTTTGTTTGCTCAGTGAAAATGTGGCAAACGCAGGCAGGCCCACAACTTTCCGAGTTCCAATTCATTCACTCGTATTTATTCAAAAATGGGAGAAAACTCTTCCAGCGTGTAATACACAGGGAAAATATCTTGTAGACAATGGTCCCTGATCTTTGTCCAGAGAGCAAGGTTCTAATGGGTTCATGGCTCATTGTGAAATCCCGCTGAACCATGAAAAGGAGAGAGAAAGTTAGTCAAAAGCCTCTTTTCTCTTCTTCACTACTATTTCCGTTTCTTTCCATGCAAATCCAATTAATGTTTTGTACAACCAACTCACCCGTATCAAAACACGTTTTATTCAACGTTTGTTTCTCTTGTCCACGTTTACCAGAGAACAAAACGCACCGAATTTTGTTGTGGTCCTGCAAGAAGTCAGTTGAACTCGGGGAAGTTGAGTCAAATAAAAAGCATACCTTCTAGAAATATACATATAGCATCTCTGACAACCTAACATAGGGTCGACTCAACCTTCTTTCTACGTAATACCTGCGACATGCATGTAAGAATTATTATTCATGCTAGTATATCTCTATAAACTGTACATGATCTCTCATTTCACACATCAAAACTCCAAACACGTTGCATTGTCTGCCGGTTGGCAAACAAGAAAGAGTTCAAAGCAAAAAGAAAGTTCAAAATGTGAAAGTGACATCCTCATAAAAGTTTTCCGAACATCTTCATCACTAGCAGTATGCTATGTGGCAACTGGCTGTTCATTGTCTACGAGCGTAATATCCAGGGTGTTGTTTCATATACGTGTCGTAGTCATGATTGATGCTTCGGAGATCCTTTGCATAGCAGATTTCAGATATTTAAGACGTGAAAAGTTAAATGTGGTTTATTTGAATCCTTAATTAATATATTATGTTTAGACTATATATGTATTGCCAAAAACCAGAGACCATCATGGGGCAAACCGCGAACCTCGCAACTTTTGTTTGACGATTTACGAAACGTGGTTTACCCTCCATGGTCTAAATAATAATATCTTGCCGTTGGAAAACTCTCTATTCACCATTTGGATAGAAGAATAATACCAGAACTACACACTACTTCCGGTTTCGTACACCTCAATAGCTTCTCACAAACTCGTAGACAGTTTTTTCATTGAAAACTCGAAAAATTCATTCAAGTTCCTTCATTCAAGCACTTGAGCTCCTCTCAGTTTTTCTACCCAATTCGTTATGAGCGCAGAGATCCATTCTGCAAAAATAGCTGCCCGAATACCTCACTATAGTCATTCATTTCAACTGTTACATCTATTACCTACCATTAAATTCCACAAACCGTACAAATTACAGTGTGGGTTTTGCAGCAAAAAAATGCGCTGTCTACAAGCATACGTATTTTCAACGGATGAACAGTTTTCAAGAAGTACACAACAATCTCAACGCTTGTGGAAAAACAGTATTGTATTTATACATGGATCTCAAAGCGGATTCTGTTCTGAACAATAATGCATGCATACTAGTACGTGCATTATTATTATCGTTTCTTCGAAGAACTCCACACAGTTGTATTCGTCTGCCTAATAGCTTTCAGATGAATGAGTCAGAAATTTTTCAATGTCCTGTTTTTGAGTACCGTTAAAAGCAGGATAATAGAGAGGAACACGAGCGTAGAAAATGACCACTGAAGTGGTACAATTCTCTTGGTTCGTCTTCCACGAAAAACACTATTACCCGGAGATAGGGATTCCTTCGAAATCCATATAACAATATTCTTCAGTAGTCATTGATGTTATTGCAGAAGCAATAAAAAGCGAAAAAGGGATCTTGTGGATGCAATGATCCGATTTTCACTCAGCACACCAGAAGAACGAACGAACTGTTATTGGTGAAAGCTCCAAGTGCATCTCCAAACAAACTGCGAGCTTACAATTTCCTCAGATCAGTCAGCGGAAAAAGACACGAGGTGCGATTGAGATACGCACATTTCACCAAGAAAAACTTTCTTTCTAATGCGTTCGCTATCCTCGCATCGAAATGGTAAGAGATGTGTATAGGTGCAGCTACGACTTGTACAAGGAAGGTAAGTACACATACAATGCTGCTGCACGTGTTTAGGAAAAGTGGAGTGGTAGCTGGTGAGTGAAAGGCGAAACAAAATTCAATCTTTCTTTTTCTGGTAATTCAACCATCGAAAACGAAGGCTTGTCTTGACCGTTGAATGACAAAGCGTTTCTTAATGGCTACGTCGCTGGGAACAGGGGTTAAAATGGCTGTTCAAATACTGCACACAATAAATTTTATAGTACAATTTGTATAAACTATCGTACATCATTTAGAAAGCAGCCAAAGAGTTTTGGCTATGATACAAATTATGTATTAACCTTTGGACCCTGGAATTATGAGTGTATGCCTAACAGCGGCCTTGAACATGGGTTTACACCTTAAATGACTTAACATAAAATCAAGCAAATCCGGATGCACGAAACTCGTTAAGAAATGCGCAATTATCAACTACATTTCTAAAACACAAGCTTGGGGCAACGTAAAATAGCGAATATATGTAGGAATGAACTAAAAAGCAATTCGTTTTAGTATTTACCTTTACGTCATATCCCCCAAAAAACCAGAGCTGATTCCACTCATACCGGATATTCTACCGGAAGTATTCTTGCGAACGAATTTTTCCAATGACGATTTCCAGCAGTAAACTGAAGCTAAAAACTTTTAGGAGCAGAAATGAAGTAAACTTTGCCAGAACTCACTGCTGACTGACAAGAGAGAGAGAGAGAGAGAGAGAGAGAGAGAGTAGTTTCAGCACAATAGGAATTCACTGCTCGAAGGTATGGAAAGTAATCTGAGGCAGGTGCATTCTCATGATATTACACCTCTCTCTCTATTATGCTTGCATGCTCCGCTATCTCATTTCCTTTCTTATCAGTGCATTAAAGGGGAACTACTCTCTGGTAAAATTTCATTCAGTCTGAATCACTTTAACTTTGTTTGTCTTCTCTCTGGTGTGAATCTGATTTAGTAGATGACAGTTAGAGGTGACACTACACGACACGTGTCGTAAAACTCCAACGCTTTTGCTTTGAAGGAAGTCAAAGCGCTTTGAGTTGTGATTTGTATGAAGGTATACTGCATACATATTCATAACCGTAGAGTATTATACTCTTTGCCTATATTTGACGGATGAGGTTTCATGTTAGCTTTTTTGGTAGTTATTTCCACCCATCCCTCTACATTACAATACAACGTCATTCATTTGCTACAGAGAGTTATGTAAATCTCGAAAACGCAAATAATGACTTCACTTAAGTTCAAAGATCATAAAGTAACAAGATATTGTACTTTGTCTCTTAACGGCGCGATGTCGAAGTGCTCATCGTCTTGTCAAAAGTATCAATTAAAGGATTGTAATCGAAAATCATAATCGTGTATTCGTGTAGGTATAGAGGATATATTAGTTTTTAAGGAAGCTCAGATGGAGCCGAACCGGAAGATCAAATACACTTATCATTTGTGTATCAGATTTATACCGAGGCGACACGATGACGTAATTTCATTCGCACGGCAAACGCTTCGATTATCCTTCCAACAAAACTCAGACAATAAATTTTGCTTTTGTTGTGTCAATGCACTATCACTTCTGATCCGAAACAGATTATTTTCGGCGAATTTATCTACAGAGAATAAGGTAGTGTAATTGTTAGCAAAGTTTAGGTATTAACTGCTTACATGAGTGGACATAGATATTCAAATGATTTCTTATGTTTTAAAATCAAACTTTTAAAAGATAAGTGTATAGAAAGCGGGTTCAAACCAGCATCGGAATTTATACCTATTGCAATGTGCACACATTCAACCTTTCAGATCAGAGTTCATGGTTCCACTTCCACATGAAAGCACCGTGTGCATTGAGCACATTGAATGGGGCCGAAGCGAAAGATATTGATGATGATGAAGCGACTAGCTCATCCATCAATCCAATGACCAGAGCGAGTTTTGTGACATTCAAAACTATTTTTCTCCGATTTTAACTGTCTTATTGCCTTGTCACAGTTGACAATAAAAGATTGTGCAGCTACACATGTAGCCGATCGCTATATCTTATTTTGGCTGTTAGACCACAAAAAGGTTTTCTGTTTACCAAAGTTTTAGAATTAGGTTTTAGGTATATCAAATCCATTTAAGCTATAACAGTGAAGGCATACATGTATGTATGTACTCCTGATATTCATCAAAAACTGTAACATTTCAGGTGAACTGAACGTAGGAAATTCGCTGAGTCTCTAGCTGAAAAATTACCGAGAGGTTTTTGTTAATGCAATTTTTCCTGTTCGTTTCTTACAAAAGGAAGGTTTTACATTCGCTATACCAGGTGGCTATAAACACTGCTTATAAGCTTCGGAATTCTATGAAGTGAGCGTTTAGATCGCAGATAAATGTGGCACAAATTCGACAATTACATTTCATGTTTTAATTTGATATTTTCAACGATGACCGTATACAACCAGGAGTCCACAAGCATGATCGAGGCATGTATGTACACACGCTATTGATTACTGTTTACATGCATCATTGACATGTTATCAGCTGAAGCTATATAGTTATTATGTCGGTAACCTCCATTCCTAATTACTTCTTGTTCGCAATACAGTAGAGCTCGTTTGTCTAATTATTGTCCAGATAAAAGACAACCCACGGAGTCATGTCATCCTCGTGAAATGTCCGTGAAGAAAATTGCTTTAGCTTGAATTAATAACGCAGTTCTCGGTTGTTCTCTCAATTGCTCTAATTGTAACTAGTGTTATTTATAGCCCTTTCTACAATACTCGTGTGTGTTATTTTATGAGTACACCGCTGAGAAAAATATTGGTATGTATCTAGAAAGATACTTGTCAACGATAAATGAAGTTTTTGTCGTACGAGCAAATAAAAGTGATGAACGTGGTAGAAGAAATGTATTGCTGTTAGTTCACAACTTCTGGCTTTGAGCAAAATCTGATACGATGAAGTTTCCGAAGATCTATATTTCTTTCTCCATTCGAAACATTAAATGAAATGATGTTTTTGGGGCAATGTGAAACGATGTCGTCTGAAATTGTTATCCGAAGTAATTAAATCTAGGTAGGGTTTGTGGTGTGAGTACGCTTGGGTCGAGCAATTGAATGCTGAAACCCACTGTCACAGAAAATGCACATCAGTTTATATATGTACATAGATACTCATACGTGACGTGAGGGAATCAACGCGTTTAAAAGGGAGACGTAACAGGATTTTTACTCGGGAAAGAAAAGATGAAGTGAGGAAATTGACTTTTCTTCGTGGAGCTAGCCTTGAGGCAGTGTTCTCCCATCTTATTAAGAACGAAAAGCTGGATGTGATAGTGTTGAAAAATAAACCGAATGATAAAAGCCATCAATGCATTCACTTCTCTCGCTAAAAGAACTCTTGGTGCATTTTTGTATATACTAGACCCACGCTTTATAGTTCAATTTCATACTGAACGAATGTATATGTATGTACTTTGAATGAAAGTCATTGTATAAATGAGCACACACCACCAAGCTTCTTCCATATGAAAATCTCGGTAAACATCCCACACATCCTTTTGTGAAGCTTGAGTCATGTGGAAAAAAAGGAAACTCGAGAACTATTTATACGAAACCATTCAATAGAGTCAATATCTATCACCGAATGAAGCATCATCTTACACAGAGTTGCTCTTATCCAGAGATTCAATTTTTATGAGTTTATTTACTTTCGTGCACCTAAATCGAGGCTATCATTACTTCTTTATCCGTTCTGTCAACTCCTAGTCCCTCCAAGGATGTCTTCAACGGGGCTTTGCATAATATATACATAGACACACACACACGCACAAAACGCTTGCGTTGTCAACACTTGAGAGGATCATGGCAAAATTTCATAGTGCTTTTATCAGTCAAAAAATGCAGAAAAGAATTCACAGGAATTTTGTTGATTTATATGGTGGCATTGAGGCGAAAATGATATCGCAAAATACGGGTTTCAACCTACGACGAGGATGGCAGTTCTTTGCCAATAACGGGACAGCATAAAATGCAAAGAAGGGTAAAGAGATAATGAAAGCGTGCCACGTGCAATTGTGTAGTGTATTGTGCCAATCTTTGACGCAACAATATATACATAAAAAGCATAAGTCTGACCAGGCACGAACATAGTTCTCCAGTAACCCTGGAAGGGTGGCTTATTCAGCTCCATTACTCATCATGATTTCAATTTTGTCCCTATTTTTTTCGAAAGATAAAGAGAAACTATTCATGTCGCATCGACGAACCTTCTCGGATATCCTCAGGTCGTCACTTGTATTTCAATTTACTTCATGATACTTTTGTAAGCCTGTAAAACTAACTGAATGAGCTAACTTTTTTTCGCGTTCAGTTTCAACGAGTTTATATACAATTTTTGTCTCATGCTTTAGGTACATATCCTTACATTTTATGTGTAGGGGAGAGGTTAGAATATCTGCAACAGTGATCCAATAAGGCTGAAGTGTGTATGTACTTGACTATATAAGCTAAATTAGCCATACAATTTCCTTAGCCTCCACCCCTGCTCCACTTTTAAGCATTCAAAGTTAAGAATAGCTTTCCTTCCTTCGAGCATTCCCTTTTAGCAGTTTCCTTCATCCTCTTTCGCAAAACTTTCAAAATTATAGGTATAAAAAGTTTGCGGAAACTACCGTAACTTTTAGTTAACATTTGAAGCAACTTTTCACTGTTCCTCCTCCATCCCACTATATCTGTACTTCTTCCGTCGGCATAATGGCGTTTGAGCGCGTGTTGTATTTCTCTCCGTTTTGTAGACACTAGACACCAAACTTACATCATAATAATCATAATGGCCCAGCTATTTTCCTCATATTTCACAAAACAGAGAGAGAGAGAGAGAGAGAGAGAGAGCGAGAAAAGTATTGTGAATTCTACGGCGTCCACACGGAGGCTGACGTCGACAGCAAATACCATTCAATATATACGTTGCACACTGTTTGTTATTTTATTTTATTTGCACAATGGGGCGGTCTTTGTTGGCCCTTGTTTGTCTAATGACGGTAGAGAAAAACATGCAACTTTTCCTATTAAGTATGATTATTGACGGTAATGTTACGCTTATGCTTGGTGGAGGCTTCCTTGTCATATTGCTATTTTTGCTGTTTGTGAGAAAACTTTTGTGAAATGCGACATCCATAGATTTTCGGTTGATCGGTTGTTCGAGACCCACCACCACTACGTAACCAGAGAACAAAGGTACAAATGTAAAAAGTTATCCTATGTCATTCTCTGAAGAACTACTCAAGTGTCCACTTATCTCGATGCAAAATAATCGAATATTTAATTAACTCTGGTCTGGGTAAAATGACGTGCGCTACGTAATCGAGTTAAAGTGTTCGCTTCGCTGCATAGAAGACATGCATGTCTCAAGTCAGTTGTCCTGAGGAAAATCAGCTAATGTAGTATCTGTAATTCTGCAAAGTTACTATTACTGGCGTTTTATGAACAAACGTGCTCTTGTATTCCATACTTGCACGCTTGCGAGTACATTATTTGATTTTTAAGGAATGCTTTCAGGTTTTAGGTGTTCCTCTCTAAACCCCACCGCCAAAGCGTAGTTGTGTTACCGGCGATATACTTATGTGCTGGACATTGTTCACATCCCATCACCAAAGCGGAAATGTAGTTTCCGTGTAAAACGACCGAGTAATTTATATTCATTTTTTCTCCCCGGAGTGTAAACCGTCGCACCGTCGTGAAAAATGTGATCACTCTTTAAGAAATTACGACGAAGCAGCACCCTAATGTATATAAATTTTCTAATGCTATATAAGATATATATAATGTTGTGATGCATATATAATACCGGGCACTACGGGGGTGATTCATATTTGTTAGAGAAAATCCTCTTGGGGCTCATTAGCGTTTTTTCTGTTTCATTAAAATAGATGACACCATACCCTAATGCGTCGTTGCTTTACAACAGGGCAGAATGCACATTGTGCACAGATTGCAACAGCTTTTTTCTTCAAAACTTTTATAAAGGAAAATTTCAAATGAGGTGTTTCGCAAGCTAGTCCAATAATTCATACATGTATTTGTTGTGCAAAAAATACTTTCAAAAATGCAGTAACACAGTATTTTTTAAACAAGCTAAATTTTTACAAGAATTTATAACTTACAATGTTGCTTTACGTCGGTTGAGTTGAGGTGCATAGTTCGACAATTTTCTGCCGAAACGGCAAATTCAAGCGCTTAAAAGATGCTCCTTCCAAATTCGAAGCTTGAGCTAGCACATCTGTCACAGTAGAGCGTAGGAGACAGCAAAAAGGAGTCCAATCGAAACCCCAAACCGAAGATGTGTTGTATTTTCTGGAATGTAACAGCTTCTCAGTACATTTCAACCTCACATCATTTGAGTCTCAATTTCCCCGACCGGAAATTAAACTGGAAACTGGTGAAATGCAAGGATATGCATTTGATAGAGTCTGGTTTACGCCTCACTCATGACTCAGCTCGCGTTCCATCACTGAAATCCGTAAATTTTCTGTGTAATTTTCGATATTAACGAAATATCAATGCCCTTTTACGAGAAAATGCACTCGCTCACTTAGCCAAAGGTGGCATTTTTCGTCTCCACGTATTAGAAAGAGTGCGTAAAGGAGAAAAGTCACTAATGCACTAATGAATCGAACCAAACAGTCTATTCCATCCTGGAACAGACAGCGTACTGAATAAGAGGCTTGGGGAACTCGTGGATTTTGTCAAAAGCTATGAATGAAGTGGTAAGGAAGTACAGGAGGTTTATAGACGCTTCCTATCAGTTAGCCTGCTGCTTTCGCTCGGCTTTCCCTTTCTACCTCCGCCAAGCAAGATTCCCCCAAAAAATACATAAGGTATCTATCTGTCAAGTACGAGACAGCGATGCGGTATTCCCCTTAGTCAGTATCCGAGGTTTTATCCTATATGAACACCATTTAGGTGCTCGAGTTGCGCTTTGTACTAGTAAATGTTTCCAGCTGTATATAGGTTTTAGTGTCTAATCCCGAAAAATGAACTTCCAAAACTTCTATTGAAACCTTTTGCTTGCTTTTGGTAATGGGATCGAAGAAAGTTCAAGCGGGTCCAATTATATATCGTATATTGTATCACAGCACCGTTATTAACTCAAAAATTGTTGATAACTACTTGAACTTTGAACACTTGAGGTGCTATTGTTTCCAATGTTCAGACTTCAGATTGAATGGATAAGAGATAACCAAAATGTTCGAAATGTATGGTCTTGTGAGGGCAGAGCACATCCAGCATGTGCAACTTCTACGATCGGTTAGGTTATAGACCTTGATTTCGACATGGTATTTATATTAGCGTAGCTTTCTGGAGGTTGTTATCAAACTTATTATTTCAAGCATATTGAAGGCACATACTTCATTCGGGGTTTTCATGAATATCATTGTTGCATAAAATGCAACAATGATTTTAAAACTACGATTCGAGCGTCTATGCTCTGTTCATTCCATACACTTGATCAAGGATTATACTGGGCGTGCTGTGGAATACGATGTCATTATTATTCATTTGCCATGGAAGAAACTCGTTTAGAGAAGAAAGTAAGTTGGTGAGTGTTTTTGGTCTGGTTTATGACCCCGTGGCCTGACGAAATATCTTATATAAACTCACTTCCAACCGTACATATTTCAATCTTTTTTGTATTGCTAAAACTGCAGGTATCACTTGACTAACTTCAGACCACTATGCCGGACGAAATAATCATAAAATCTTACACCCAAAGATGTTACACATTTGGTTCACTATTCGTAGGCTTAACGGGTAAGTCTCCCTTTAGCGCACTCAATTTCTGGCTAAATTCCATTAATACGGTACCAATTAAAAGTTTCTACATCTCTATACAGCTCATAATTTTACAAACTTGATTATCTTCTACTTAGGTGGACTCGCCCTTGGACACTTGACTAAAATACCAGAGTCAAAACCTTTGTATATGATTTCAACAAATCCTCAAATAAAACCTTACCTAAAGAAGATTCCACAGTTGAAATTTATAACCGGGGCGAATAATATTTGGGGACGGCTAGCACTCCAAGGCTTAGGAGCTGTGATTTCGTATTCGTTTCTAGAGTGTAGATTCCAACATGTGAGAGAAATACAAATTATATTTCATATAATCCTCGCCACCCCATCAACGTGTTTACGCTTTTTATGAAGGGCCATGCTCGAACAATGTTCGACTCCGGATTGGCAGGTGCAATAACTGGAGGTGGTTTCGGAATGCGTGGAGTACCAGGTGAAAGTTTATACGTGTACATTAGTACGACACAATAATGACTTCATCATAATGCTATCCCCGTACTAAACCGGAATGTACATTTTTCAGGTGGTCGATTAGGTGCCGGTTATGGGGCTGGAGGGTTTGCCTTATACGCCATGATCATGCATCTCTTATTTAGATGATGATGATTTAGATACTGGAAAAAATTAACCTTCAAAGAACGTTGTACATCATTCCTAATTATGATCACACCCACACCTATAAAATTTCCATTAAAGATACCTACCTTCCTATTCGACTTACGCCCGTTATTATCGAAACGTACCCCATTCGTTATTAGACCAATGCATTACATGCGCCTCCAAATGACGCTTTACTTGCTGGAGGAGTTGTATGTTTTTGGTCTTTGTTTCCTCCATTATAGCTGGGGCAAAATGTCCTGGAGTAATTCCAGCCGCGAATCAACCTTGTTTGTACTCTCTCATCCTACCACTGTCAACAACATTATCACAATAGCCACCCCATACATTTGGTGGTCGTCACAAATCACAACAATGCACCCACCTCGATCCACATTGTTTGTAAACATGCCAAATGTAAACATTGGTTTGAACGTTTTTACCTAAATGCATTATTTGCAAATGCATGCATATTTGTGGTGACCTCGTAAAAGACGCTAATTTTTCTGGTCAAGGACAACTGGTTTTGGAACTCTTTTAGTAAATATAAAAAATAATTAATCCCCTGAATCTGTAAGATATACTGCATAAATATAACAATGGGAGTAAATGCCGAAGCTCCCCAAGGGCCTTCACTAACTCCATCACCTCCAAAGTTCAAAACTATTAAAGCAGCTAAAGAAGATCTCAAAGGACTTTATCGAACTCCTGCAGAACTTTGGGATGATAACTTCGTTGGAGAGGCGTTGTCAGAGTCAGACGAATGCCATCCTGAGAACTCATCCTTCATAATTGGGGCGGCAGGTAATTTTCAGTTTCTCTTCATTATTTGCAAATTGCAAGTATTAATTCATGTATGAAGTGACTACAGACCCCACACTATATTTCAATTTAAAAATTTCCAGGAGGAGTTGCCACTGGACTAGTCACAGGATTTTTCTCCACGAGACGGGTGCATACTCCAATTAACATACCATTTCCATTGTCGGCATTTCCGCGTGTTACTGGTCTACTCTCCAGCTCCGTGATTTTGAGTTCGACGGTTTGGCGTATTACAAAACGCACACTCTTGGGCACTATTCTCTTTGCTGTGCTGGAGTGTGACTTCAGGGATGTATGTTACATAAGAATATGCATATTTAAAAGTTAAGACATTTCTCTCTGGATATATTTTAACTAAAATGCCACGTCAATTGCAGCTGGTGGACAAGAAAGAGGACAAATACCAAGGATCAATTGCAGCTGGGGCTGTCTGTGGAAGTGTTTTTGGATTGCGAGGTGGGTTAATTTTTATGCAATTGTCCAATATGCATAACTTTCTCACTAAAGTGAAAAGATTAAATAATTTGGATCTCTTCAATGTGCTCATTTAGGAGGGCTACGAGGAGCAGCAATGGGACTTGTTTTATTCTCGTCGTTGCCGGCCGCTCTAGAAATTTACAACCGCCGAAAATTTCTCGGGCTTAAATAAAAGTCTAGGTCTGTATTTATTGAGCAGTGACCACACTCATCGACAGTCAGGTTAGGAGAACTGGCACACGTAGGTTCTGTTACCGTTTATGTAGTTTGTAGGATTAGCAAACTGTTATAACATTAATATTTCAGATGACAGCATTCAGGAATGAGAATGATCACAAAAAAGAAGTTTGTCTCCAAATCAGATTGTCATTCATACATTTAGACTAACCCAGAACCAGACCATGACCATAATTTGGCCTTGACTGGTCAATTTTACTAACCTTTGAGCTATCTAGATAATATTGCCACTGAAATTGCATATTATTGTATTATTGTTGTAGTTCGGTAATGTATTTTCATGCATAACAGCCAGGAAGTCACATAATACTGGTGGGCTAGCGTAACAGATTTTTGTGATATTCAGTTATCATCATATTTAAAAGGATGATATTTATTGTAAATAATCGTGTGCATACTCTATCTTATGCGCAACAAAATATTTATTCCGTGTAAAGTTGTACCATTAATGAATGTGGCATATAGGTCAAGCGCAAACGTTGTTTTGTTTATAGACAGTAGCAGTATTTATTTATAACTATTGTTGTAAATTAACGTTCCGTTCATTGCTTACAATTCTAACTCGTACCACAAGTTGTATGTATTTCGAATTGAACGATTTATCTTGTTCACGCTACCACCGAATCAAATAAATGCGGAAAACAATGCGATACTTTGTCCAGTAAGTAATCCCCGTAATTTTGTTTATGTAATATCTTCAAATCCTTTCCATCCCAGCGAGTGCCGGGTTTCCTGGTTGGCCATTTGTTCGACTTCGTCCACTCTGACAGATCGACAGGATGCAATAGTACATCCCAGTCTGGATCAAAAAAGAAGGGCCAGCTTATCCGATTATCAGCTCGTACAATTCCTACGCGATGAGGAGTTGCCTTCAATAGTCCATTAGTTGCTATTTCGAGTTGATCGCCGATATTGATTATGAATGTGTTTGGAACTGGGGGTGCTTCAATCCAAGTTTGTGAGGGGCTCAGAACTTGGAGTCCTGCATGGTTATCGGTCTTTAGAATTGTTAAGAAGCCATAGTCCGTGTGTTCTCCCACTCCCCATCCCTCTTGTTTTGCTGAAGGTGGGTAATTGAATATACGGAAAAGCAAAGTTGGATCCTTTCCGAAGGCGTCTCTGAAGTAATGTTCATTTAACCCGAGTCCAATGGCCAAGCCGCGCATCAAGGCATGACCGAGTTTCTCCATCACTTCCATATACCTTAAAACCACAGACTTGATATCAGGTAATTGCGAGGGCCACAAGTTCCTTCCATGCAGCGGGGCTCCAACTTTCACTTTTGGATGATTTTCGGCAAGTTCTTTCCCAAAATAGATCCCTTCCTTGGAATCCGGAATGCCCGACGTCAGCTCATTTCCAGGAGGAAAATATCCTCTCCATGCGCTTTTACCCAGTTCCATATTTATTTCTTGTTTAACATCCAGTGGGAGTTCGAAAAACTGGCCAGAGAGATGCTCTAGTTGATTTTGCAAATCTGCGTCAACCCCATGATCAGTGATGTACAAAAATCCCCACTCGATAAGAGCGTCGAGTAACAGCTTGGAAGTCTGTTGCACATTTGGGTCATGGGAGGCCTTATTGGAAAGCAAAGCCTCCACGTTTATGATAGGAAGCTTTTCTGATTTCATTTTTATAATCTCCAAACCCAACAAACTTTAGTTTTTTTGTTTAAACCCGTTACTCTTCGAATTCCTTAGTAAATACTGGTATTAAGATGAGCTTCTTCGTAAATGCACTTGTCTTGCAATCATGCAAGCGTTGAATGCTGAATTTATAAGTATGATATTCATCAAGTTGAAATGATAGTATTGGCACGTCATCCAATGTACTCGTTTTAACTATCTCTTCAAACACATCAGCTTTTAGCTTCAGCTTCTCTTACTCTTTATCAGATGGCTAAATGCTTATCAGTACTCTGTTTTAAAATGGCATATGTACTTTTAATTAAAGTAATATGATGTTGGATGAGGATGTATCCTTGTACGCATCACATGACATGGAAAACCCTCAAGTATGTCAGAAACAATAGCGATTGCTTGATCCGTACTAATCGTAAAGCACTAATTATCGATGGATGTGGCCCAGACCCAGACCCCAGATGCGGATTAATCCATGAATTCAATAAATTATATATTATATAACATGGGCATCAAGAACTCTATATAACGTGCGTATGTACGTACTATTCATCATTTGCCATTATACTTTATGAATTAAATTATGTATATACTTATACTAGTGAGGTCATCCGGCTTATCGTTAGGATATATTCATGACCTATACTGTATGAGTACTGTATACAGTTTGTAATCTTTGGAATTTTATGTCTGCTAGTCTCCGAAACGTTTCGTTGTGATTAGGCTTTATTTAATTTTCTATGCTAAACAACATAGCTCCTAGCTCCTGGACTGATCTGATGTGAAATCAATCTTGATCCAGTTATTGATTAGTCACTTTGACAGTACACGAAGTAGTGGGCGTCTTGTGAGTAATGATCTCACACCCACGACTCACAATCAGAAGATACTACAATGTCTTCAATGGAGTGTTTCCATGCATTTTCATTTCTGATTCCCAGCCGGAATTTCCGACCATGAACTGGTATGACAGGACGAGACGCACTGCTGTGGCTGTTCATTAGACAGAAGAAGCAGCATATGTCTTTAATACATCATGGCATAGCGAAATATAGTTAGTAGCGAATGAAAAATCAATTCGGCTTTGGAAATAAATTATATAATATCATGTCAGACTCACCGGTCAATTCTAAATTTGCAGTAGTGCAGCGGCATGCGCCCTGGTTGCTGTCACCTTTTACAGCGCATCCTAATAATATTGACGCGAGACGAACACTTACGAAACCAATTAAGCTCTCTGGTAAAGACACAGAGGATTCGAAGTATTTTTTCCTGTATGCAGATAATATCTTCCTAGGAAGTTGTTGTAAGTTCGAGGAAGAAATTACACAAAATGATGCAAGTTGTTGAATGTAAACTTTCAAAATGAGTGTGATTTAATTTGATTACGCGCAAGGTAAATAGCAGAAGCACATTGATGATACCATGATAAGCATTCGTTTTGTTCCTTTCTTGTAGGGGGATTGATATCAGGATATACAAGTGACGCTTTCTTCAGACCATCTCCCATGTTTATCAGACCAGCCCTGAAGAGTAATATTTTTCTAACCTTGTTACTAGCAAGTCGGGTGTCTAGAAGAATGACATTATCCGGACTACTTTTTCAAGCAGTCGAAAGAAAAACGGCAGAGGTATGGAAATATCCATCTCTATAACTCTGCTCTTTGCAAAAAAAGTTTTAGATTTGAGTTGATGGATTATTGAGTTTGTTCCATTCCAGTACTTGGACTTGGGCAAGCGATCGTCGATTGCAAGTAATCTTGGTGGTTTAACTGCACTGGCTGTAGCTTTCAGAGTTTCAAGTAAGTTGCACCTACAATACTATCTCAAGAATGTGAAACCTCTTCCCATAAAATGTAAACGCAAAACTTTTCCTTTTCCTCTAAATGAAATAGGACAACTATCCAAGAGTGCATTTCTCACTATATATCTTCTTGGTGGGTATCTAATTGGGTCTTCCATTGCTCGTGAAATTCATGAATACTCAATGAAATCTAGAAGGGAAAGACATCGGAAAGATGATTGAACTGTTGATAGTACCAACTTTGCTAGTCATATTGCCATTCCCACACACAGTTGAAAATGTTCGGTATCATAATTTTCAGCATAATTGGAAGTACTTTAATCTTTAATATATTTAAACTTTACTGAAGTCACCATTGTGGTTTTAGTCTTCATGCAAAACCTGGAGGCTCACGTATGCGAACCGAGAGCTTTGATTGCATGAGATTATCTGGGAATTTTTTGAACATCGTTTTCGATGCTAAAAGCTAAAACTTCGAACCTCTAAAATAGATATGACCAATCACCCTAACAAGACTCAACAGAACATACATATAACCGCACAGCGCACCAACATTCTTATATAAGTTGTTCAAGTACCGGATTAAATTGAGGACTCCAAATTGAATGTGAATAAATATATGGTGAAAGCATAAAGAATTTAAATCATAGGTGTATTTTCTAATATTAGTAATATTACACTTTCTGAAGTCTCAATTACATGAGTAGATACATATAGTGCTACCCGAACGAGAACGTCGTCGCACCTTATGAACTCGGTGGTCATTCATAATCACTTTCACACTAGCCAGCCACCTTGGTCTCTGGCTGTTACACTTTTCACTGGACCTGGGAGAATGTAGCCCATCCGACCAATCCTTCTGCGTTTGCATCCCTATGTCAACTTTTGGAACCAGTATGTACATCAGTAATCGGAGAATAAAAATCCAGTGGATCTACGACAAACTTTGTAACTTACAATAGAATACGTATGAATTTTCATAAAGTAAGCATGCCATGAGCGAATGTATAACTACAAAATTGCTATGATTGAGCAAGTGGGAGGAATCACAACACGATAGTTTGTAGTAATCATCTTCACCAATTTCCTCTTCAAGACAGGATGGACACGGAGGAGAATTCGTCAGATTTGCTCGAAACAGTGGAAACAACGTTTCTACCGCCAAGCAATGTAAAAGTCCCTGCTGTTCCAGAGTGGAGAGAAAGCACAAAGAAATGGACTCCACTAACACCCATTTTAACCGAATACTACAATGTTATAGATAACCCAAAGAGACTTCCCACTATCTTGCATCCTCTCCTTTCCAAAGAACGTGCTTTCACTTTTGGAGGTCATAAGCCCTCGTACCACAATTTTCAAGTTTACGTTCCAGACGAGCACGGTGTCAGTCGCCGATTATACGTCAACGTTTGCACAGAAAATTTTCTTGTTGGGGCTTTCGGTAAGCCGCTTTCCGGGAATGCTTTATAATATTCCTGTAATTAGTTAATATATTTCATCATTTTGCTCAATGTAGGAGCGTCCTTAATCGGAGGAACAACACGCCATTTCATGCCGACCCCTAGCAATGTACCCAATTTGATAGCGCAAAGATTCTTTTCGGGAAAGCCATTCGTGGGCGCAGTTACCAGAATAACCATCAGCGCTGGCATGATCGCAACTGCGATTTGTTGGAAGCTAGCAATTCGTAGCGTTAGCGGTGGTCTTATGTATGACATGCTCAAGAGAAGTCAGGCAGAGGTAAAGTCCAAACTACAAACTAGTTTAACTATCAGTGTGCCTTTGATAGCACAGGATATACAAAATGGCAATTTAACCACTAACTTCCTCGTATTATTTTTCCGTCCGACAGAAATACAACCATGATCACTGGGTGAATGCAGGTATTTCTGGCACAATTTGTGGATTGTTCTTTGGAATCAGAGGTACTGTTACTTGATATCTGCAGTTACTTTTATCTCTCTAAATTTATCGACATTAAACATAAATCTTAATTAATTTCATCCGCCCTTTAGGAGGACTTCCTCATGCGTGGGCAGCAGCCGCTGTGTGTTCGGGTGGTGCTATATTATCGGAGTTTATTCCTACCTCAGATGCTAACTGAAAATTAAAATGATTATGAACCGGACAATGTGGACATTCTCTTCAGTAATGTAATAACTGAACTGTTCCACCCTGCATCACGGAAGCAGTTTATTTATACCCTTCTTGAGATGAGAATAGTAGGGAAGTGGTATAAGGCGATATAACAATTTAAAAATCAAACTCATGTCCAAACTTCTGTTACAAAATTAAAACGAACTATCGTTTTGGAGTGCTTCATGAACTTAATATCTCAATGACATTTAAAATTATTCATTATTTCATTTCACTCGTTTCGTTCATTTCATTATTCCTAAGCCATTGCCTGCCGCAACAATTTCATGCTGTCAAAGGAGCATTGAAGTTAAACTCAAAGGATATTCTTTAGCATATACAAACGCTTAATTTAATTTAATTATCTATCAACATGCAAATCGGCATAATAATATGCATGGGTACGAACGAGTACGGGTAAATGAGGAAAGCTACTACAGCTAGCATATGAAGACAATGGAACGGAACAGAACAAGACAACAGGACAGCATGTTGTCGTCTTCCCTCGTACATCGTATCGGCTTCCGTTCCAATCTCTCTCGTATTCATATGGCATAGTTGAAAGGTTTAACTAACGATAAGATAAAAGATAACTTGAGTTATATAAATATTTTATATAACTCAACTCCTCCGAAAACTTTATTACCAGCATGCATGCATAAAATTTAATGACAAATTGTAAATTAGAGTTTATGAATATTATGCAATGAAAATGCATATTATATATCAATCATCGCGAAACGATTCAGAATGATCTCGATACATATTATACGTGCTGTCAGTGGTCGGCCACTCCACTCCCGGGAGTGGAGATGGGAGTGGAGGGAAGCAAATTTTGGTTACTGGGAGTGGAGTGGAGAGTGGAAGGCAGGAAATTTTGGTTGCTGGGAGTGGAGTGAGAGTGGAAGGCAGAAAATTTGGTTGCTGGGAGTGGAGTGAGAGTGGAAGGCAGAAAATTTTGGTTGCTGGGAGTGGAGTGAGAGTGGAAGGCAGAAAATTTGGTTGCTGGGAGTGGAGTGAGAGTGGAAGGCAGAAAATTTTGGTTGTTGAGAGTGGAGTGAGAAGGGAAGGCAG
>JAQFZW010000524.1:0-54954 GCA_034687055.1 Heteromurus nitidus
AAAAGCGTGACATGGGGGGAGGGGGGGTCTGAAAAATCCGGATTTTGGCGTTAGCTACTAAATGAACAGGCCCTTGAGAGAGTAGCTGACAAGAAAGAGAAAAGGAGAGAGAAGCCATTAATGGAATTAAGATCTCAAGAAAGAGCATTTAGGGAAAATATGATATGAGCACTTTTCGTAATGAGCCTTCTCCTCAAATCAAGCATGATCTTTCACTTTACATTTTGTAACAAATGCCTTTTCACCAGTTAGAACCTCTCCGCTTTGGTTCACACATGCAAGTGCCAGGGAAAAGGCTGAGAAGACCTGAGAAGCGTCGGAAATCTTTCTCGTTTACACCTTTTTTCTTGTGCTTGTGCTTGTCTGCTTGCTGGGATGAAAACGACTCCGACATATTTCAATTACGAAAGATGAAAATCCCTTTACGAGCCATTTTGCGTTTCTTCATCTTTTTGATGGGCTCCTTATTTCTAACAAGTTTTAAGTCGGATGCATAATAAGGTTTCGTTTACCTGCTTTGGAAACCTTACTTTCTCGTCGAAGTGACCATGTACTTCATCGTCAGAAGCCCGACAAAGTTGCATCAGAGGTCTTCTTGACAGAGCTGTCAGCACGTAGTCCGTTCTCTTTCCTGCAAACGAAAAGTTTCACTTCGTGATGATGTACTATTATATCCAGTGTCAAGCACGGTTAGCAAAAAAAACTAGAAGAGAAAGTAAAACTTGTCCCCAGAGTTCAGCTTGGCGCTAAAATGCATAACGTGTTGGTGATGATAGATGGTAGCAATCATAGAATCCGGTTAAAACTTCACATATAAAACTTGAGCTGAAACTGATACTGATGCGTGGACGCGTCAAGTGTGAGTAAGTGAGATCACTCAAACCAAACTAACGTACGCATAATTTTATGTTTTTGTTTTAATGCGGAAGAGGCTTATTAGCCAGATATGTAGACCAACATAATATGTGGTTATATCAAGTGAATGGTTAAACATTTATAGGCATAAGTATTTTTCAACTCGCACAATGACAAAATTGGCTTATTAAATCGTTCATTTAAATCGAACTGCCAGAATTCTGCATTGAATTCGCGACTGAGAGGAGTCTGGAGAAAAGTTGTAAACATTTGCTTACTTTAGAGGAAGAGGAGAGCGCATATTCTTCTTCCTTGTGATTTCGATCAATTTCTTGAACTCTATTCCCAGTTCCTCTCTCTTTGAAGTTGACTGATGTTGTCGAGTGTGAAATGAGTCTTGTCTGATCACACCGATCCATCTCAATCAAACATATAACCAAAGACTGTTAATATGCATGTTCCCTCTTGTGCCCTGTGCGTCGTGCTCATTGACTCGCACCGCTCGTTTCCTTCATAATTAAGATATATGCATAGATACGCACGTTCAACTGAACTTCACTCCTCTCTGGGTGATGATGCTTTTAGTCTCAAGAACCCTTTAGAAGTATGCCCACTCTTCATTCCTTCTTTGAAAAGAACTATTTTTCTTTGGCTTTGACTTAAAATGCCGACAGCACAAAAGTGTAAGTTGAGTAGCTGAAAATGATGAAACATTGAACCTCTTCGTTCAAGTTGAAAATGTTGGTTGTTAGCGGAGAGATATTACTTTAAAAAATTTCAATTCTTCCTCGACGTGCATTAAAAGATGTTAATGTTAATTCACGCATAGGCCAAGTCCTACATGATCTTCACTGTGAAATAAATTCCCTCATTTCGATACTATTTTAGGGTGTGTTGGTTTGCTCAAGAATCATGTTTCCATTTTCTACTTGAGGGTATCTTTCATGTACCAAGTCGCCCCCGGCATCAACCACAACCCTTGTTAAGCCGACAAAATGATACTCTCATCCACTTGTCATTGCATCCCGCTCCCAATCTCAATGTTGGAGTCAAATGACTTGGAATTAACTTGAGAGAGATCCTGCTGTTATAAAAGGAGATGATGTAACTTTCATGGTCCCCCCTCTCCTCTTGGTTTTGTTTGATCGCAAATACATCTTACGAACGTTGTTGCGTTCTTTTTTTTTACCAAACTTTGTCAACCTCAACTCAGTAATTAAGTGTAATTTTATATATTGCTTTTCTCTCATGAGCTAAACGGCTTCGGATATGGAGTATTAGACAGGATTTTGATTTTTTGAAGTGTCTAAGAGTAAATAATGCCTTCAGCGAACTTATCCCCAAATCCAAATATATGCACACGCAAAAGAGTCCACACGCGTGCTCCATCATGATGAATGGGCTCTGGTCTCCGTATACTATTTTGGTTTATTTCTGTTTTGCAGTTTAGAGAATTATGGCTATGCACTCGCTTTTAAAACATTGATGCAGAATTTGTCCTCGCACAATGGATTGTTCCCAAGTTAAATGAAGCGAAATATTCTAATGTGCAGATGGAGTCTGCTGAACGCGTAAAAGGACGAATTGATGTCCCCATTTCGACGGATTTGTTACGAATAATATGTCTGTATCGTTGCTCGTGTGTTGCGCGTGGCTATTTGTTTGAATGCTTATTCGTTTGCACATATTCACAGCGCTTGTGTACATGCAAACGGAATATATACTTTTATCTTCGTACTGTATGCAACTTGGTATATGTGTATCTATTGAACTGATGATAATGATGCAAGCAGCCAGTTGACTGAGACGGGAGCAATTCAGATTGCATTCATGCTTATTTGCACAAACTACAATTCATTTCCCTAAACCAAATTGACAATAGCCGCCTTGGGAGAGGAAATGCTCGAAGGTTTGGTCTGGTGATGGTGATGTGTGGCTCAAAGTTTCATCTCACATGTCTCCCACAACTCGAACTCATAAAAAAGTGTTGTGTAAGCGTGTGGCATATGCATATGTGTATATGTACATAAGAAAACATAAGCACGCGACTTGCTCCCTCTCTCTCTCTCTCAACGTATACCCGCTTACTTATGCGTTGCAAACCCTTTTGTTGTGGTAATACCAATGATAGCAATAATGGCATTTCATCTATTTTCTATTCATTCGCAGTGTCATGCTATAATGCATCCAGAAAGAGAGTGTGGATTTCCCCAACTATTTTTAGGAAAAGAAAGCAAAATATGGAATGGAAGGAACTATAATTTCACATACATGTACATATATTCTATATGGAAATGGTTATATAAACTTTTCCATTTCTACTTTCCACGCATTTGTGACTGGTGTCTGAACAACTCCACTGTCAGCACATCTGTAATGAGTGGAACGAGAAAGGTTCTCTCGTCGTCATTCGTCTCGGTTAAATTACGCCACACTGGATTATATAATGTACACAGTTGAAAAAGAATTTTTTAAAAGCTCGATATGCATAATAATGTACCATACCTTAACAATGACTTTTAAGCTCACAGTCTATAAAAAAAGTTGTTAGTCAGATGTGGTTGCAAAAGGAAGACAAGTTTTTGAAGAGAACGAAAAGGGTTGAAAAGTTCAAGTTTCCTGCAGGAAGTTTGCAGTTTATCGCTTTGACGGTTATATATGGCATTTTGAAATGTGGGAGTGGGAGGAAAAGTGCCACACTGCTGCAGGGACAATGCGATGAAATCATCAAATCATTCCGAGAAATTTTTCGGAAAAGAAGTCATCCTCAAAAGAGGACGGAACTTACTCTCACTCACGACGGCAAGGGTAATGTCACGCCTTATTAGTTCACACACATGAGAATAATTTTAGTACATTACCATGCCTTGAATGCACCGTGCACATTCTTAACAATACATCTGCTGCACAGTGCTGTCATCAAAGATGTGCATTCATTCAAACTCCGCCATTTGTTCCTTTATCGTCACGCCATTAGATAGAGTGCCGCCGCCGAAGTCGCATCTTCCGTTATCATACTTATTCACACTAAAATAATGTAAATTCTAAATTATCGTGGCTCCACACAAACGTAAACGTTCCATAGTTTGCATCAAAAGTCTTCATTTTCAGCTGAATTCATGGTTGCGCTGCTGCGATGATGAGTGTCCCGAATCTCTTTGAGAAAGACAACTTCCGATTTTTCACGTCGTCCTCAGTTCAACTGAATCATGATGACTTGCACGGATGCAGGTGATGTTCTGCATTTAAAGTGGAGAGTGAGCGAAGTTCATCTGCTGCTGCAGTGTATTTTCATGTCATGAAAATCTATATTGCATCCGCATTTCCTATGCTTTGATCTAACTTAATTTTATCATGGGCCAGACGCCTTCAAAGTGTAAATGCAACCTAAAATTTATCGTTTTTGGTGTTTTTGGTACCTTACAAATACGACATTTCCTTATTCCCTTGTGAATAATCTTGACAGTTCTCATGAAATCCCCATTAAACGGAAAATGCGAGTGTAAAGTTATATTTACCAAATAGTGCATTTTTTATCTTTTTCTTAAAACATGAAAAGTCGCTGCTCATAAAAATAATCACGTCTTTCATTTACTACTTTCCATTGACTGCTCTCCTGTACAACACATGTTTGTGGAATTTACAAGTTTTATTGACTCGTACTAAACTTAAATTATACCTCACAAGTGCGTAACATAATAAAACGGTATTTTCTAAAGCCATTCAAAGACTTGCTTTGAACGCACGAATGCACTCATCGTGTGAATCCATTCCCCACAACTCTGGTGGGTTCCTTTGTATCAATAACTTCTTTAATCAATTTAACGCATGGATTGTTGCATGGCCAATTAACCTTATTGGTGGTGGCCATTTATGCACATTTTAATATTTTATTTGGGTTGCTCTCAAAAATTACAAAGGCGAAGCCTGAAGTAGAACTCCTAAAAACTGCAACTGGGAAATTCGTGTGGATATTCGGATATTCCACTGCTGCTGTGAGGTATTATGTGGATACTGGAATGGAAGACAGCCCATAAAACACACGATAAATCGGAGGGGTTTTATTAATCCAATTGCAGCGGAGCACATATCTAGCTCTAAAGAGGCACTGAAAAATTCCCTGAAATATTCACCAAAATGATTATAACTACACGGACTCCTCCTAATAATGGGTTTCATTTCGGCAGTTGAATACACGCGGTCGTGCAAATAAATCGATGTAGTAACTGACTGAGCATTCCCTGTCTAGTCCAACTTTTATGAAGTTGCCGATAATGTCAGCACGAAACATTGGACAAAATTGCTGGGTCACTGCATAAAGAAAGACAAATTTGAACTTTCATCAAAGAAGAGAGAGGGGCTGTTATTATGGAGTAGAAAGTCCAAACGAGGAATACGTAAGTTTTTGTGCGTTTTCCGATGACATGCATATGCGTTTGTTTTTTTACACGTTTTCTCTTGTATCCGTCAATCTACAAAGGGAACCGTGTTTACGATAGGAATACGAAAATTAATATAATTCCATTGAATTCACTTGTCAGAAGGAATATCACATAGATCCCTTCAGCAGTAGTCTATAGTATGTACACACATACGCAACCACAAAACCATCAAACAGGATGTGTCAACAAATATATTTATGCTTTGTACACAAACGGAGGAAAAATTATAAAGCTCTTTGAAATGAGTGAGTACAAATACGAATGTATGCTGGAGAACAACCACCATTCCCTTTGTCATGAAATGTCATTTGAGCTTTTGTACAGAGCAGTTTTTACTCACAAATAGTACAAAAAATAATAATAAATATGCATGATGATAAACCAAATTGGGAAACACAACAATTCCATTTTATTTTGAATAAAATTTTCTCCAGCTTGAATTGTGCAATAAAGAGAAAACGGAACAAGCACACACACGCGTATTCTGACTGAGGTTGTTTCTCCACAAACATACTAATAATAGGTTAGAGACTCGTGAGAGCAAACATGGAGCTCTATACGTATATCCATGTGAAAAGCCATACGGATAATTGAATGTCAAATTATTCCAAAGAGCGCTTGACAAGTTGGAGTTAGGAATTATGATGAAATGGAATATTTTTCCCCCTTCTCTTCTCACATTCGTGCTTAAAGTACAGCTTGAGTTTATTAAAACTCCATATGTGCCCACACACAGACAGCAGCAGCAGCAGCTTTATTCATTATTCAGAACCAGAATACAATCTCTCTCCAGCGAGATGAATTTGTTGGTATTTTTTGGCATTATCGCGAAAACTACTTATCGTATCTTGAAAAACTTTTCATGCAATTTTTTTCACAGATTGATTACACACTCTGTTTATAATGAGAACGAGTGAGAGTGAGTGAGATGTAGTGTGCATGATATGTGTAGAGGTTCATCCATTGTACGGGTGTAATGCAGATAAAATAGACCGAGTGGAGATTAAAGGAAGCTTGAGAAGCGACAGAAAGCAGAAAATCTCTCATTTGAAGGCTTACACGAGCTTACACCGCTCTCATGAAATGAGACGACAAAAACTCGACGCGAACGAAAATTGTGTGTATATTGAATGCACAAACAGAGTACAAAGACAGCGTGTGAAGTGCTATAGTGTAAGTACGTGAGTAGTTTAGTAATTCACTTAACAAAATAATGTTTAAAGCGCAAAATGCAGAGAGTGTGGGATTAGTATATATTTTGCTTAGGGCTGACTTGACTAGATTCATGATTTCAAGAGGATGCGGATGTTGCATAAAATATGCCCTTACTAACTTACTACCTACATATATTTACATGTGCTGGGATTCACAACAGTACCCTGTCAGAAAAGGATGTAAGTATTTTCAGTTTGGCTTGGCGGGTGTAATGATTTTAATTCATTCATACATCTTGAATAAACTTAAGCTTGTAGAGAATATTTTGGGAACACATCGTGCACAATGAGTAAACGTAGGCGGAGAGAAAGAGAGAACGAGGTGTTCATGAATGCCGTAGTCCTCATAATACATTATTGGAAGAGGAGTGAGTGAGATGTCGAGCCGAGCGAGTGAGTGAAAGATGCTTCATTTTCAGTCTCATTAACTTTAGCTTTCATCCACGTGAATGAGCACGACGAGGTGACGAGACGAGACGGAGAGAGCGAGAATGAGATGATTTTCTCTTTATAATGCATCTCGATAACTCTCATTGTATAACGCTAACTTGCACACTTTTCATTGTCGTAGAGGCTTTAATGGCGTAAAGTATGTAGTTCTCGAGTGAATTGTGCGAAGGGGGAAAGTGTACGACTTTTGAAACCTTCTCTCGCTCACATCAAAAACGATTTTATTGCATAGTGATAGCTTTTTGAAAAGTTTGTCACCGTCATCACTCTTAAAAATGCGTCTTCTTTTTGGAGTACAGTTATTGGTAGTTGGTACTATCTTTGGCTTCTTCGACTATCAAAGCGTTCGACAATTTTTTTTCACACATATGCGGCGCAGCTACTTTCAATTTCAGAATGAAAATTTCATATTCACTTCGAAGGAATTGCATGTCTTGAATTTTCCATTTCAAGCTGAATTGAAATTTAATCGGCACTCGGTGCCATATACACTTTCGGAGAAAGTATTATATTCCAGGAAGTCATGCACACATTTTTTATAAAAACGTACTCAGCTTTTAATCGAAATATTGAAGTGAAAGCGCTTCTTGTGCATTTACTTTCATTCAAGGACAGCAACAGCGCATTCATAATCACCTACCGCATTCTCTTTCTCACTTGGATGCACTCAAAATTTAATGGATGCTCGTGCATAGATATATTACAATTAGAAACTAAATACGTTCGTCTTCAATACAACGGGGGAGTTCATTCAAAATGCAAATCAAGACTGCTTTCATTAATATCGAATTTAGAATAAAACAGGATACTGTAAGTGCATCTTGTATATCTACCTAAATTATAAGTATATGCATTTTCACCACGGATTTCGTGACACATGACATATCCTCATCCTCGCCCCCTTTACGTGTCTCGTGGAAAGATTCCCCCTGGCGTCGGTATATGAGTATGTGCATATCTATGCTAATGACATGGTTATCATGTAATTTTGTAACTTTGTAACCAATCTATATATAGTATTCGTTTACACTTTCTCTCTGATAGGTTTTAGCAAGGTTCTCACATTTCTTCATATGCATCATTCATACATACATATATTCCAACAAGATAGGATCGCACATAGTGTATATCAGTATATCATTAATGTTTGCTCATGGCACACTATATGTGGCAGTTAAGCCCAGCCGAGAAAAAGGAGGACTATCGAAATCGAAAACAGAATGGAAATTTAATGCCGCATCTATCCTTTCGCTTGCGCGCACGTGAGCTAACTCAAAGCAAAAAAGATTTTTTTTGAAAGTAAGCATATGCTGGGGGATGAGATGAGAATCTTCTCTTCTTCACTTGTGTAGCCAGTCATGCGTAATTGTCATTCTGTATTATATCATGGCATCACCATCCACCTCATGATACTCATCATCATCATCCATAATCATCGGCATCTATCCATTCATCCTTATTTTCATCATTATTAAAGTAAACTATCCAACCGTGAGGGCAACATCTTTACGAGTAAATGCAGGAAAATTCATATTCCCATCATATATTGTAAGGAGTAAAATTGGACTTTATGGTCGCACCCGTAACATGTGTTGGTGGGTACACAACGCATTTTGCTTGAATTGTTATCTCATCACTTTTTTAGGCTGAACGAAATGAGAATTTAGGATTTCATCAAAATTATTGTCGTCGATGATAAAATGCAAGGCAAGGTGTCACACAAGTCAGTGTAATAACCTACATTGTATTATGTTTTTCACGGAAGACATCACTAATCACTAATCCTGTCCTGTAGCAGCATTAAAAAGCGCCTCATTTCATGATAATATAAAACCTTTTTTAGGATAGTCATCAGTACATTTTAGTTGGAGTAAAGGGTTTGTAATTTAAATGCTTTTGTTGGATGCTGCAGGGCTTACAAAAATGTAGAGATAAACAAGATATAGATTTCATCCTCATCATTATCATCATCATCATCACAGACACGAGGAAAATTTTTGCTGAGATGAATCGTCTGCTTTTTTATATGCCACGAGCAATGTCGTAAGCCCATTTAAGGTTCCGTTCCTGTTTCAGGGAATTTTCTGCCGCTTCAATAAATTCCAAGTTGATTATGATAGTTATTCGATGTGAAAGAGTTGAGAGACTTGACAGCAGAAGATACATCATCAGGAGCGCGCACATTATGATTATGCCATAAACTAGGGTAGGGATGATGGTAAACGCGCTTTTAGCTCTCATACTGGGAAAAATACTGAAAATCTTTTCATATCTCTATCCAGGCCATATGTCACTTTTCCAGTGTTGGATATGTATGCTTCATGATTTTCCTCCGTTAGGCCAACAAGGAAAGCCGATTCCCTTTAAAAGTATAATATGAGATTTACAGGGTGGGCCTTATTGTATTGTTTTCATGGAATGTAAAGTATAGGTATTCTTTTCCGATATATTACTAACGATAAGCTTGTTTAAAGAATACGAAAGGTTCTATGCGAAACAGCGAATGGGGAAACTTTCTCCAATGTAGACTGTGCTTAGGTACATGTACCATACACTTCGCGCATCTCTTTCCGTTACGAGTTTTTTGTCAAGCATAAAAATTGCATGAACCTGTCAGATTAATGTTAAACTAAGTAAATGGAAAACTTGAACTTACGTTAGTGACTCGCCGTAAAAATATGGTTAAGGCTTCTTTATGTATGTGAAAAGGGAGGAAAGTTCTGTGTATGAAATCTGCTTCACACACAAAGTTGTTCACTTTTTGCGATAGAGACATATAGGGAAACTCGGGGAAAAATCCAAACCAGGTCATCGACTAAAAAGATTGGTCGTATGTCATTTTTCCATCGAGACTCATACACACCAGAGCAGAGTATAATGCATTTGAGTTGGGAGCAAAGATTTCCGTAAAAAAAGCTCACCCACAAAAAAAGTATTCCTTTCTCTGTAAAATGTTGGGAAGAAGGGTTCTTCTTTTGTGTGTCAAATATTATACCTTGTAAACCTAGCCTTCCACAATGAAGGACAGCTGTCTGTCTCTCCATATTTTTTTCAGGGGAAAAAATTCAAGCAATGTGATCTAAGTTCATATTTTATATTTTTCTAAAGGCTAAGCTTCTAGCTTAACTCTGACTGACTGACTGAGTAAAAAACGTGGATGAATGAGCAAAATGGGTATGACGCGTGGAATAAGGAATAAACAGAGTACACGAGGCTCTCTTTTTTATTTTTACTCTTGGGGATCAACTGAAATGATGATAATCATGATGATGATGATGAAGACTGTAATGATCTACTCGCTCTCCCTTTCCTGTACTTATAAATTCTCAGCCCAGCGACGCAACTTTACGCAGAGGACGAGGTTATTCCAGCTCCTCTGTGCAAAACAAAGATTTTTTAGGTATGATCTCGGAACAGTCGCTAATATACGCAATATGGGCGAATGTGTAAATCCACTTTTTGTAAGTTTCATGTGCAGTTTTCACTTCAGCACTGAAGTTGTGTGTGTGTGTGCGTTGAGCAGAAGATGAAAAAACTATCATTGGGTTACCGGTAACTCTTCTGCTTTGTTGGGATTTTCTGGATACAGAACTCACCATGGGGTTTCAAGTCAGCAGTCCCACATTCTACATTTTTTATATTTTGTGTGCGGCTGAGCTATGCTCTTTCCACACTTTCAAAATGTCTTTGTACATTGAACATACACTTATATGTGTGTCTGAATAAATGTATAGTGCTGCGGTGCACGGATTTTTTTTACGTTGTTAGTAAGTTGAGCAACTTGGTTAACAAGGCGCACTGGGAATTCATGGCACATGTCGAGATTCAAAGTTTTCCAACTCACATTTTTCCCTGATACTTTTCCCTGGTTTGACTTACTTTTTTACCAGATTTTTTTGGGCTGCATTGCACCGACCGGGAACTTTGCAGTTTTCAGTATGGGAACCATAGTTGTAGGGTTGATAGGAGAGTGCGAGTATGAGAGAAATCAGTGATTTGTAGAACGTACCAAACCAAGTGTACAAAGCAAACCCTCTCGTATCAGTCAAAATGGTAGCCTTTTTTAGCCTGAAAGTCAAGCTTTGCTGAAAATGTACACAAGACAAACAGTTTATGCATGTATATTAGGTGGTGATAGGAGAGGCAGTTACATAATATATACTTTTTTGACTTTGTCAGCAAAGTAGATCTCTGGAAAAAGTTTTTTTTCTCTCTCTCTCCTCGTCTATCTGTGATAAAACGTTTGTAAACATGAATTTTCATTTGGTTGAAAGCCATAAATTTAACATTAGAAAACCAAAGGGACTTTTGTGTGTTGTTTTTCATGACATGAACATTACTAAATTTACCTTCAAACAGCAACCCGTGCAACCTCACACACACTCGGAAACAAGTCGTAGACGATGTGAGAGGACCATGCTGAGTTCAATCATGTATTCATGCATACGATGTACATTTTTAGGCAGAAGTAAATCACACTTTTTGTGTAAATGTAACAAACTCCTTCACTTACACTCTTAAATGCATATATAGACTCATCTCCAGTCCCATAATAAACATTTCATGCGTAGATGCTATTCGCTGGTGGCTGATGTCTCTTAGATTAATGTAAAGTACAGCAAGCAAGGCTTTTAAAATATAAAATGTGCTGTTGCATTAGCTTTTAGTTCATATACTCTTCTGCGACAAATATCCTTTCCTAATACATAAATATACCCATTCCATTGGCTAATACATGTGAGCGACATGTCATAAATCTTGTTTTAGATTGTGTGCAATCGGCAGTCACATGTACAAAGACATGTGAACACGGCTGAAAGACGACACACTCTCACAATTCACACCGACACCATTCGCAACTGGACTGGAAAGACATGTGTGTGTTTTGTTTGAAGTGGTAAACTGGCTACTTGGAGTTCTTTCTCTCTCGCTCTTTGATTCCTCTACCAGAAGAAGTAGTCAAGTCAAACTCAAAGAGTCACTTTCGCCCCTTCCCTCGATGCTCGATACACACATAAAAATGTCATACTTTATATATTTATAGAGCAAAACATATATGTATTTATGTAATATGTGTTGTGGTTGTGTTGTGTGGGGACGTTCGTGTTCCACATTTTCTATATTGCTTGTTGTTTATGGCCTTTTGATGTCCGGATGTAAAACAAATTACACGAGTTTAATATCACAAGGATTGATCAAAGTAATCGGAAGTCATTAAACAGGTGCCTTAATGACTTTTCTATTTCATTGAATTCTCCTATTTTCCCCGAGCTTTACAACTTTACTTTTATGCTGTGTGGCACGATTGTGTAAGAAATTGCTGGGAAAGTAGGGATTTGCCCAATACCTCTGTGCTGTAAGCCATATTTTCGTGGTGTGATGATTGCTCCAGGGAAAGTTATATGACTATTATTTTGGTTTTATTTTTTTGTAAAGCCGATGGTGATAATTTGATAAATGCCTATAAATAACTAGGAATCTTGACATGACGCCTCAGATTACGTGTTGATAAATGCCGATTTCGAGTAAATTATTAATAATTACATTTTCTGATTTTTCTTTGTAATGTTTCATTTGTTGACAATGGACAATAGCTCAAGGCCAAAGGCAGAGCTCCACTATGGCTTTCGACAGACTCTTTTAGTAATTCAGAAAAATGCAGAAGGCAGACAAAAGATTTATGCTCATGTGGTCAACATGCGTTCCCATTAATTAACCAGATTTTCACAGGGCAATATTTTATATTTTATTGTTTTACACGTTTTATTTCCTGAGATAAGAGGAAAGCAGTTAGTAAATATATTTTTTTGAAAATGGACTTGACATTAAATTTTTTTTCCAAAGTTCAAAGAACCTGTTCACGTCATTTCAATTCGCTTTACATACCACTCGCTCGTTCTCTTAATGTCCAGAGTTGTAAATCCATTCGTTTGAATCCAAGTGAAAGCAACTCGCGGTGGTGGTGATGTGCTGAAAGTGTGGAAAAGAAAGGAAAACTTTTTGAGTGAAGCATACTGTTGAGCTCAACTTTACTTGGGTACATAACTATGTGAGCAGGTGCAGTAGTAATAGTGGAGCCATGTGCACTACTCGACTACTCTGCTCTTCAGTGAAGAAACATATATCCCATCAGAGAGAGAGAGTGAGAGCTTCCAGCTTACAACATTCTTTTGTGAGTAATAGCTGCTTTTGAAAAGTGTTGCGTGCAACCTGTCATCAAGACCAGTTGACTCAACCAATGAGTATTTTGCACTTTATGATAGCGTACTTAATCAACACTGCGAACGTAATAGTAGTGCCAGTGAAAAAGTTACTTTCTAACTAAAAGTCTCACTTTTGTACCTGCATTCAACAAACTCTCACTCTCTCTCTCTCCTTATATAAATGTGGCATTTTTTGAAGAGAAAAGTGCCGTTACCTTCCGAAAATATATCGCCTTTATGAAATTTAATGTCACTTACCATTTATAATGGATAAGTACATGCATTCGTGATGCTATATAATATGAAAGGTGAGTTTTGCCAACCTTTCTCTGAATGCCCGTTCTTGACAAAGGGCATAAGAAGAGGTTTACGCAATAAGTATGCACCTAACAAGTACAACCTTTGCATTAAAAGCAGGTAGACATGTTTTTTTTGTTTATGTTATGTTGTCGTCAGTCAGTCAAGTTTAATCTATTTTTTTCCTACGCGGATTTTTTAAGTACAGACGCATTTGCATGCAAGACACATTACACTCCTGTCATTATCAGCATTTTCTATTTCATCACCGCCGTTCTCTCCAGTCGCCACTTCCAACTTCACCTCTCTTGATATTAAAGGGAACTGCCTTTCTGTCATTCTGACAAGTAATACAAGCTCGGCGAAGTTAAGATAACGACAACAACTACACAGCAGCCTAATAGTTAACAACATGGTACAGCCATTTTCTAGAGACGGATAAAATAAAGCAAAGAAAGAGTAGTAGCACTGGTTCAATGTTCATCAGATTGCCAGAGCGAAAACAACTGGCGTCAGAAGGAAAATGCAAAGTATACATTTTGCAGAAAAATACTGGAATAATCCACTTCAAACCTTAATATTATACTTATTTGCGAAAAATGGAAAAATAATAATATCACCCCTTTGCAAGTTTTTTTTTCTTCATGAAATAACATCAACATTTCTGTTGTAAAATGTGCAGTCTTGGAGTTTCGTGCATATACATACATTTTGATAACGTGGTAGTATGTGCTATTTGTATACGTGTGCGTTTGAAGTTGAGGCACAGAGCTTGGCACAGTTTATGTTTTGCTCGTGTTGTGTTTCTACAATGAATACATAAAAACACGCCCCCTTCTCGCCACCCGGAGAACATTTGAGAGAGGCTAAGAAATGAAAATAGTAAACACGAACAAAAAAATAACGGTCAAATAAGACGGGAGAGAGAGAGAGAGGAAAAGAGTAATGAAGTTAGGAAGATGGTATGTATAAATTTAGAACAGTGTACCGTGTACGTTGTGCATGCATCGTCGTCGTTCGCTCCCACTTTTGAAAATGAAAGAGAAAACTGGGGAAAGTAACAATATGCTTCTTATTTTATGCACTGCCATTCCCCACTCCACCGCCGTTACTTTACTCTCCTCTTTTCTCCTTTTTGTCATTGTCCGGAGGACGGAGGTCACTCCTCCGAACATATTACGTTAAGGATTACAAAGGGATTACTCCAAGGGAAAGAGTGAATATGTGCAAATCTTCTCAAGGAAAGTGGGCAACTCTTGAGTAAAAAAATAAAAAAAATACGGCAACACAGATTGCACAAACAAACGGACTGGCTTAATATAAGACCTCATCAGGAGCTTGTTTCTGTGAGAAAATGGTACAGTTTCAGTCCGATGGAAGGACAAAAGTACATTATTATGCTCAAGTTTACACATAGGACCTTTTTCCTCTACAAATGTACATTGCCCATAACAATCACAGTTTCGTACAACTGTTATTCTGTATATACAGTATGGCTGACATGTTGGTAGTCTGCTACTCCTTGTTCTTGTTATGCATAAACACAAGCTGTCGTTTCTTGTTGCCATTCCTGTTCTTACTACTAATTACGCACATGCAAAAGCGTGATTCTTTTTTTTACTATTGCACACGAAGCACTCATTATTAACTTTAGTCGAGCGTCATTTTCTTGAACCCTTAAACCTCGATACATGTACGTATCAGTCTCCTATAGAAAATGGAAAAAAGTATTGTGGGATCAGAGTCACTTTATTATGAAAAGACGGCTTATATAAATAAAAAGAGAGAAACTTTTGTCTCTTCAATATCGCACGTTCTCCTCCAATTCCAACCCAAACACTTTTTTCCTTTTCCTCCCATCGTAATAATGCAAGGATTTCCCCATTTCCTTTATTTTCCTTCCTGTACCCAATGCAATATATGTGCGTTATATGTTCCTGTTCTTTTATTCTACCACGATACGATAACGCTGTGTAATACATTGGGAAAAAGTAAGTAACAATCATCATCACACAATCTTCTAATCGGATCAAATGAGCTCTAGCTCACTTTTTCTCTCCTTTCTTCCATCGCTCCACCCGATTTTACTTCGATCTCTCATTTTTCGCGTTAAGAACGTGAAGAATAAGGACAGAATGGGAGCAGAAAGTAGGCGAGCAGAGAGAAAAAGTATTATTATAAAAGTTGTAGCAACACGTTTAACGAGACATTCTCAACTTTTATCCTGTAATATCTTCCGAAGATATTATTATTGTATTCAGGGAGTATATACGCATACCCGATGCCCGATACAGATACAAAATGTACATAGCAATTATATTAGTGTACTTTTATCTGTCTCCAGTCTCCGTATTTACTTTCTCATGATTTTCTCTCTCTCCCAAGTTGTCCTTGTTATTGTAAGAATTCAACTGTTGCGATTACTCGGAAAATCTTACACCATTATTGTAGCTCGTGCTTCAGGAGAACAACATTTTCGTCCTGCTACTTACCACTTCTTTAAGTTGGCTAACGGATGGAATTAAAACTAAATAAACGACAGGAGCTTATACTTTTTCGTCCTCCCCACCAAGTTTCCTCCTTGAAGAAGTGAACTTTGCAAAAAAATGTATATAAAGGGGGGAGAGAGAGCTGAAATTCGTTCCATGTTTACAACTTGAGTCTATTGCTATTTTTATGCTTTAAGCCGCTCTCTCGCTCCTTACTTCCAATTGCTAAAGCTTCCGCGAAAAAGGGAAAAAAGATCATGACATGACAGTTACCATCTGTATTATTGCCTTTGCCAGCCACATATTTTACTCGAAATAGTCTTCTTGTCAGAAAGATACTTTTCCTTACTTCGTCTTCATCTTGCGAAGGCTCAGAGGAGGTTGAAGGAGGAAAAGGAAAGACGAGTTGATATACTGCAGCAAAACATGCATGTGCTAAAAGTAGGAAGTGGTTTGGAGAAAAGCATTTTATTTTCTTTATATCATATGTGGGCATCTACCTACCGTTCCTAAAGCTTGTTTATAAAACTACATAGGTACATTAGGGATATATAATATATCGTTTTCTTATGTCTTCATTGCATGTGCACCACTTCACTCTCCGTATCGTTATGATCCCAAGTGTTTTTTTCCGTTTAAAGAGATTTATAAGGAGGAAGGAAAGGAGGAAGGAAATTGAGCCGTTGCTGATGGGTTTGGTTTTTGGAGATTGAAGGGATTTTCAACTTTCATCAAGATGGGATTCGGAGGAACGAGCCACGAATATGGACTTCCCTTTCTTGTGTAATCAACTTAGATACACACAAACTTCCACAGTTGGTATAATGCGCATCGTCCATATGCACGACGGCTCGTCTGCTTTGAAAGAGATACCAAAATAAAAAATAGGAAAAGGGAAATTACTTTGTGTAACGACGCTTATTACAAAATTATTAGTAAGTAGGTTCACCATAGATCGCTCATAGTTCAACTGGTGTAACATGACAGGGCATATTGAACTAAAAAGGGTGTTTTGTTCGTCAAATAGTTTTTTTTCTCGAGAAAGGTTTTCGCTTAGGTACTGATTGAAACGGGTTTATGTACTTCCGAGTTCCGAGTACACACAAAAAGTAGAAGCGGAAGACAAAGTTTTAACCGAAAGTGAAACTCCTTTGTACTTAAATGCGTTGCAAAACGGGAGAAAGTTGTCGAAGGTAACGAAGAGCAAATCTGCTTGTGTATGAGCAACCTCGACATAAAATGGAAGTGGAGGAGTGGAGTACGGCGATGTAATTGCAGATGTGGGTGGTCTCCTATCCAACGGTCCATATCCGGTCTGACTATACTTTTTTTAGATCTTCTTTGAAAAAAAGGATTCCCGAAGCAGTTCTCTCTTTTCAACTTGGTAAACTAAAAGGGAGCCACTTTTTTCTGACAAGATACATATTTATTTACTGCATAATCAGTGGAAGCATAGTAGGAGAAAAAGTAAAGAGAAGGTATACATAGAGCCGGTAACACAACATCAAAATCGGAGAAAGCCTTTTATCCTCTCTCTCTTTCTTCCTTTCAAGTTACCGACGCACACGTAAGTTACAAGGACGACAAGGGATTCTCTATCTCCTTTGGTTGGGAAATATCATGGGAAAAGGCAGTATATTCCCTCGAATAAAACAGCAGTTCAAACGATTTTTATTGTAAAAGGTCATAAAATCGCTGCAAATCTAAAGCTTAGTGCTACTTCACTTACTACTAATGCCGTAATGTACATATCTCTCCTATTTTTCCTCTCCAGTCTCCTCCGTTTTTCCCACTTGTGTCGAATACGATTTTACGCTGTTAGCGATCGATATTATTATTATCAAAGTCAGCTCGTCGTCGCCGTCTTATATTTTGATCACAATAGAAAAGACGCCACTTCTATGCCTTAGTCCATGTCAGGTGCACAGTATAAATAGTTTGTGTATCTACGGTGGCAGGAACAGCACTAAAAGAATTTTCCAGGAGAACGTTTTACTTTCTCTTTTCCTCTTTCCAGTGGAATCCTATGAAGATTTTCACTATTGCTCGTGTACTTAAGGAAATTGTCAAATAAACTCTTGAAAAGATTGCATTATAGTATTCCGAACATCATTCCTTTTTTCTATTTCTTTTCCCCGTTCTTCTTAGTAAAATGTGCCCCTCCTGCTTTGACAATCGAGATATTAAAAACATTTTCGCCTTGCTTTTGTTAAGATCCCAAAGATTCCACCCAAAAGAATCTTCAGCGCTGGGCTTGGCAATGGTAACGGAGTTGAAGTCTTTTGTGGAACACACTTGGTAGATAATAATAATACGTGAGAAGAGTGTATATCCATATAATGTACACATTTTTGGATTTCCCATTCATGCAGTAGTTCGTGCTCATACCAAAACGCTTAAATGCTTAAGTTTTTGTTGTAACTTTTAGGATTTTCCTCAGAGAGGCGTTGTATACATATACACTTGCAGTAAAATGGAATGATGCGCAATGATGTACTTTTTCTGAAAAAGAGTACTTTTCTTCGGTGTGCACCCTCAGATACATATACAATTCATGGAACATTTATTCCCTTTAATTTTACAGGTGTCGTAGGGAAAGAAATGTGAAGAGTTTCCTTATGACATGAAGGCCACTCCTTTTTGGAACATACAAATGCGAGAAAGAAAAGTCGTTAGAATTGCATATTACGTAACTTGTGTAGCACACAACTTTTCCTCTCTCTCTCTCTCTCTCCTCTCACTAAAGTTGCAATGGTCGTTCACATGGCCGACCCGACCCTGATGTGATGCAGTTTCTTTTTTTCGCTTCTCCCCCTCTCTTGTCCAATTCTATTTAGTGCTGCGTGGCTGACTGAATTGATGCAAGACACGAGAATATAATGTACACATAAAGCTGACGATGGGAAAGGTCCGTCCGCCTGTGTCGGTTTAGTTCTATGTCGCACCAGTCGAGTTGAATCTAAGTACTACAAACAGATCGTCATCATCGTCCGTCCAAAAGTGCACGAGCTAACTTCATACATTAACCAGTAGCGAAGAACTCCAGAAAATGATAAGAGTTGATGATGAGGGGGACTCGGGAAGTGTGTTGTTCGTGTTTTTGGTATCAGAAGGAGAGAGAACACGTGCGACAACGATGATACGACGAACGAGGGAGGAGAGAGAGAGGTGAAGTTGTAGTGGCAGCAGTAACAATTTACATTGCCCATTTTTGGACTTTCCTTTTTTCTCCGCTCATGATTTCATTGACAAAGGAAATGCCATAATGGCGGTATACAATATAATGCACTATATACCATTCATGCAATCTCTATTATTATAATGCTCTGCTTTAAATCACGGAAATGAAGTGGAAGGAAGAAAGGTGTAAAAAGTTTGAAAGGGGTAGTTGTAAGTTGTAATATATTTTTCAAATATGAAAGTGTCATTTCCTGCAAGGTTACAGTTTGCAGCTGAAATCTGAATATTTATGAGTGTACATTTGTGAGCAAAGACGGAGTAAAGTGAAAGAATACTTAACTTAGGCAATGCTCCTTTATAAACCCTCTTATCATGACTGTAAACGAGTGCTGGCTTTTGGAGAAGGAAAACTTAACAATTTCTATCAAAAATCGTCTAGCATCCATTTGTCAACCCGAACGGCTTTATACAAGGTATCGTTATATCCATCCTAAAATAAATGCGGATGGTGGAGTAGTAATTATTGATTGGCACAGTTCAGAAAGCATAGGTAATATGATTACATAAATCCAGAACTTTTTTGTGCATCCTGTGTTATTTAAACCGTTACAAGTAGATTTGAGTGTGATGATCTACATAGCTTCACTTTGCAAAACGGTAGAGTTTCTACTTACTCACGATCAGAATTTACAACTTTAACTTCACGAATGCGATGATATTTGAGATGTCAGATACTCACAAAATATGTTTTAGTAAAGGAGACAGTGCATTATGCACGTTGTAGTAGCACAGATTTTCTATGCCGTTGAGTTGAAGAATTATCTTTCAATAATATATGATCCTGCAAGCAGAAAAAACACTCAACGAAAAACTGGTTGGAGTAAACTCGTGCATTTTGAATATATGAGAAAGACGGTAAATTGCGAAAGTGAAAAGTATTGTTGGCTGTGAAGGCGGTTGTAACTTGCACATAAACTTTAAGTACTTTTCTCTCTACGAAAGGCATCATAGTTTCGAGAGGAACTATATAGACTCCTTAAAAGGTGTATAATGTTTTCTAAGCAAATATATAGGACCGTTTTACTTAATATCACTTCCTAACTTTTTTTGTAGAGCGAGTTACAAAAAGTAAATTTGTGAAGGTGGAGAAAGGTTACCTTTCACCATACAGTGATACAGTTGTATTCGTAGATGCAATATAAGTAATTTTTCCTTATATAACGTTGAACTGGGTACAATTTCAATTTTCCCAACAACAATGCAAACGAAGCGCTGAAGTACTCTCATTAGGCATTTCTTATATATGTTTGCACACTTTACTGCGAATACTAACTTTCTGGGTCAAGTTGTGTAGAAGAGGGGGGAAGGAAAAGTCTACTTGAGACAGCTATTTTCTCTCTCTTTCCTCTTCTTCGACTCCAAAAAATACAATCTTCCTTCTTATTTCTGTTGTAATGTGATTCTCCTTTAAGGAAGGATATACACACACAAAGGATATATATCAGTCTCGACTCGACTACTTTTCACAAGTGCTTGGAAACATTTTGGCATCTTGTAATGTTTGTGATGCCAGTAAGTTTTAGGGGAAGGTCACGTGCAATTTTTAGACTGAAACTTGTCCCGACGAGGAGGAAGAATTTCCGTTTTCTCTGCATTCTTTTGGTATAGCGTTAAAAGCAACACTTTGCGTACGTGTATAGTCGAGTACGTTTAACGTTAACGGCAGGAAGAATATATATTTCTGTGCACCGTCGGAACAAGAATAGTCGTAAAGTCATTTACGTCAGACTGAGGGCGTCGCTCGATATTCCTTTTCAATTTTATTGCCTCCTGGATACTTTCACCCATAATTTTCCTCTCTGTTTCATTTTGTTTTCTACATTATGTGTATGTCTGTACATATTACGTTTGCAATGAAATGAGAAAGTGTCTAGCTGGGTAATTGGATATTGAAGCATTTCGTTATTTCCTGCGAATTAGGCCACTCTCCACGTTTTGCCAATTTGGAAATCTCATCACATTTGATCAAGCTTAATTGAAAGAAACTCATATAAAGCGATTATTGTACTACGTTTGTCATACAACAAGGCAATAAGGTTGACTTCGGAATTTTAAGAAAACCAGCCTCAAGAATAATATGTTCAAGAAAGGGAAGTGCAAGAAAAGTGATTTTATGTTTTTGTAGTATAGAAGTCTGTATTAATTTTGGACCTAAAGGAAGGATATCTGTTAGAACGAGTCTTAAGCTTATTACATTTTATTCTGTTATATGGCGTAGCACTCATTCAAACTTTTAATTAACTTCGATTTCATACACACGTGACACATTTATATATGCATTCACGTTTCGCAGAAAATAGAGCTGTCAAACATAAATTGACATTAACATATTCTTAGAATTGAAGGAAGCGATTAAATTGATTTTCTCCGAGAATTTCTTAGCTTGAGCACTTTTCATTGTCAGTGCAGTTATGGTCTAGATTTCGACATAAATTATTGAAATATTATACCAGGACTTTTCGTAGATTTGGAAATCCGTATTACAAAGAAGACGACTGAATAGCACCAATTCCAAGACTTGTAGCTATAAGCTTCCCTTGGGTTACTCCTTTCGGAAGAAATGGTTGAGACATGATTGTCATATTTTCGAATATCATGTAATAGTTCTAGGAACTATTCTGAAAAAGATTTCAGCAAAGAACAAAAAAACAGAAAAGAATTGGAATTGAAATAATTTCTGGGAGAAAATTCACGTTGTTATTGTGGAATGCTCTCTCACATATTCTCCTCCACAGAATTACACAGGGTTTACCTAAATGTATTTTTTTGGTGAATGAAAGCGCACACATTTTTCCTCGTCGAATATCATACAAGCTGCCGGAATAGATGAAAGTCCCAAAGAAAAAAACAGACATTACAGCTGCTGCTACCATTGTTTAGTCACCACTTTTCTCCTCCTTCGAGTCTAATGCGATATCAAAATAAATGCAATGCCAATGCCAAAAGAAAAAAAGCTTGTGCCACTTGTGACATCTGTAGAAATGTAACATTTGTGCAAGGAAACTTCTCTCTGTGTTCTCTTTGTGTTCCCCTCCCCCTTTCTTTTTTCCTTTCATTCTTCTTCTTCTTCTTTTATATTTTTTCTCTTCCATTCCTCATTTCTTATACGCTTTTATGCACTTATTAATGTCAAGAGAGGCGACCGTAGTCATTCCTTCATTACTTCAGTTCAGACGGTTGCAATAACTGTGGAGTGGTTATATGCGCTTCTTCTCCTCCTAAAACTGAAGCTTTTAGCTCTCCACTTCAAATGCTCAGATCTCACAGAGAGAAAATGTAACATAACAAGCAAGCGGCTATGGGAAAAGAAATAAGAAATGACAGTGGGTGTGAGAAAACACACACGGACAGAGAGTATAAGTAATAATATGGGAGTAGAATGGTGGAAAGATAATTCCATTTGTGTAAATTAATGAAAGTGAGCGAGAGACTGGAAGTGGAGTTGTAAGAATGGCAAAAAGAAGACTTAGTATTCTATTATTTTTCTCTCAAAATGCTTTAGAGTGTGTAGTGTTCAGTGCTATGTAGTATGCTCGTAGTATTAGGAAAAGAGGAGAAAAATATGCGTTTACTCATTACCCTTCCTCCTCGTGTGTAACTCTAAAAGCAAAAATGTCGTCGGGTGAAAAAAAAACTCGTCCCTCTTCTCTCTTTTCTGATGCATAAAAATTCTCGTGGAATGGGTGAAATTATTCTGACACTTTTCACTTTCGCCGTCTTCCTCATTTTACCCACAAGAAATATGAATCTTTGCATTGGAAAAATATTTAAGTCTCGCAGTCAACTTCTAAAGAGTCTCAGCTCATCTTACAAACAAAACGTCACACTTTTCTCTCTCTTTCTCTCTGACTTTTCTCTATTTTCCCAACATAGTTGGCAAAAGAGTCATTAAGAATGCAGTCTAGTGAATCATACCCACCGTTTTTAATCTTCTCCGTGAAAATAATATCACGAAGTAGTATTTATACTTTCTTTTCTTATATATTATTGATGTTCCCACTAATGTAGCTTATAGGAAAGAAAGTATATAAAAATGGAATAGGATTTTATGCGCTGAAGTGTTGGACTAACTTTCTAAACAAATGGTTTTCCACCATCTCTCTCTCTCTCTTCCTTTCTCTCGCTTCATTCTTATATTTGTTTATGAAAAAGCAACTCGGACGTGAAATACTTTTCCACTTATTTCTCATCTCGCCGCGCTCATATTATCCTTTAGCTTATCAAATGAAAGGAGGACTAAAGTAGGGAAAGGCATTTTTCTGCTGACAAAGCAAGAAAAACTTGCGCATGTTTGTGTAGTAGTAGTAGTAATAGTACACGTATATACAGCTGCCGACAGTCGGAATGCATTCCAGTCATCATCCTCCTCCTCGTGTTCTTGGAAAAACCACATTGCTTTCTCTCGTTCTCTGTTCTTAGCATGCATAAAGGAACAAAATCCTACTCAAGCATATAACTCATTCCCTAACATCCTTCATCGCAACAAGACAGAAATATATATCTTACATTAAAGCACCCAAATGAGGTCTTTGACTTGCGGAAATATGTGTGTCTAGGCATTACAATACAAAAAATTGTATTATCTTTCTGTAGTGGTTTTGGCCATTTAGAAAAATTCAGCTCAAGGCTAAAAGCAGAAAAATGTCTCAGGCTGGCACGCGGCGAGCGGAGCGCAGAGAAAGAGTAGCAAAAAGACATTAAAGGAATCTAGGAAGAAGAAGAGGAAAAGTATAGAGACAGTTTTTGTAAGTACAGAAAAGAGTGCGGCATGGCATGGCACACAAAACAGACAAGAATGCTAAATATCCAGAGGCGTGCGAAGAACAGCAGAGAGAGAGAGAGAGAGAGAGAGAGAGAGAGAGAGAGAGGAACAGTCTCAAATGTAATGCATTCCGAACATTACAAGATAATATTACATCAAAAACGCTCTCCATTTATATTTTATACTCTTTCTTTCTCCAGTCACTGTCTCCTCTTCAGAGAGAGAGAGAGAGAGAGCTCAGCGAAGCCAAGACATTTCAAAAATTATAAATGACTCTTTGGGGAGTGAAGAGAAGTGTGCATAGATAGAAATTGGAGGATGGAGGAGAAAAAGATGGATACTCCCTCTTTGACTATACTTCACCCTTCAACATTCATTTCTCTCCTTTCTGCATTTCACAATCATAATTGGAGGCATTTCATTCTTGCTTACAGGATTTTTGTGTGAAATGTGTTTAGAATGTTGAAGTAATCACAATCACGATACTATATATATATATTGTACACCACATATACACAAACATATACGTGGCTCGGAGAAAGCATTGCAATAGGGAGGGTATTTTTATCCTTGGAAAAATCTTTGGAGGAAAACAGCAAGAGAGGTTGCTGCGTATGGTGCTCGGGAAGCGGGAAAATGTAGAGATAAAGAAGAGCACAATGCGTCATCATTAATGTTTATATTGTTACTATTACGCATTTCCTTCTTTTTTATCAGCTATCATCATCATGCTGGAAGCGGGAGAAGAGGATAGGAACATGAAATAAGAATAAACGTAATGGTTCCATAGTCTTGTCATGATTGTTGATCGTTCATATCATGATGATGATGATGATAGTTGAGCACAAGCGTAACAACAGGCAGGCGGTATACGTACCCCGCACTTGCGATTAGACCAGAGAGTTGTGCACATGTATTGTATGGGTACGTACATGTGGTCTACTCTGCGAAAAAGTGAAAGAGTACATGTGCAACACAAAACATACATATTCAATTGTTCGCAACGACATGGTAGTTGGTCTGGGTACGGAGAGAAAGAATCAGTCTAATGCCTAATGGCCATATCATCATAATCATCATTCCCATTGACAACCTCACTTGAATATGCATCCGCTTCCATTTTCAACCATCCAACCGTGCTCATCCTTTTCATTTTCATGTGGAGCAAAAAAAGCACAATGCACACACAAGCGTGTGGCTAATGGATGTGTGGAAATATGCACAAGTTCAGCTTTACATGTTTTCACCAAACATCATCATCCCTAACACTACTGTTACGCCTTTTCAAAAACGAAAACATATTCATGCATAATAATAATATTCTTCTGGTAAGCTGATTTTTTTCGTTGTCAGCTCAAGTGAGTTGTTGTATAACTTGAAACATATATAGATATTGCTTACACAGCATGTATGAAACATTTGATATATTGTGAAACACATTTTTTATATTTGAACCCTACATAAATATTATCGGAAGCAGATTCCTTGTGCTTCCCAAATAACGGGAAGCTCCATAAATGCTGCTGCAATGTGTATATAGTTGTTGCATGGGCGGTGGAGAAATCCCTTTCTCTTCTTTTCTTCCCCTGGTTTTCAAAACAAGCTTTGTCATGAGCGAAGCAATATCAATGCAACCATGCTCTCCTCAAAATAATACAATTCATCCTTCGGAGCTCAAAATGTTGGTTGGGTTTTGGAGAACTTGAGTGAGAGAGACCACTTGAAAGTAGCATTCATCGTCTTGTCTATGTACGCATCATCATGACATCCCATAACATCAAACAAAACAAACAGGCACGACGATATGCCCTTATAGCATCCAACGTGCTTCTAAGATCATCTAGAAGGGGTAACGTAGCAGAAGCAAAATGCGGAACGAAAGAGAAATTTTATATTCACTTGTCCAGCACAAGGGTCGCTCCGGCTGAGAGGAGATAATGTTACAGACGTTTTTTCAGCAATATGCACACATATACCAGCACAGCAGATAGAAAAGGACATACTTTCACCAGTCAAGGAGAAAAGGATGCGTGGGTAATGTTGTTTTTGCCCGGAGAGCAATAAGATGTACATATATTTACGCATAACTACGCATAAAATGTTCATCCTCATCACCATCAACAAGGTTCACCCTTCTTTTCATAATATTCTTTCTCATTTCATTTCCCCCTTTTTATCCATTCATCCTTTACTCCAGCAGCTATATGTATATGACCGACCACGTCCAGAGGGTGGCTGGATGATGATGATGCAGAGCATTAGCACCAGCAAACAAGCCATCAACTTGACTCGATTCACTCGGCAACAACAGTCGGCACGATTATACTGCCTTCGCTGTGCATTATAAATGCATACTCACGCTATTACTGTGAAGAGAAGCCTTTCGTTATGAAATGATGCGTGTCCGTAATGTCCGTATATATATTCCTGGTGAACATTTGTACACAGTACACATGACTGGAACAGAGATTTTTCGTTGTTGTTTTGTCTCTCTTGAATGAAAGCAGTGTGTCGTCCTACTTGACTTTATTGACTTGGCCACAATGCCACATTGAGTTAGTTCCACTGTCAACCCATCTTACCTCACTTATCTTGAACAGTTTTTGACAGGCAAAACAAGAGAAAAAAGAGTGGAACAGGAAAGTGGGGAAAATTTAGGGAAACTAAACAGGACCTATTTTCGCTATGCTTTCCAAGGTTTTTTTCTAACGTTACTGTCAGTCCACATGCGGGAAAGGGAGAAGTAGTGACAGTACGATGGAATAAAATCGTATTTCTACGTTGGGAAAACTAGATTTTCCTATTAAGTTTTGTATTGTGGGAGAGTTGATTGCATTAACCACGTTCCATTTCAACCTTGTGGGATTGATATGTATGTATGTATTGTCAGCATAGTTATATACATGTGTGCTCGCTGCAATATACAAAACCTTAATAGAAACGACTTTTTCTGTATGTTTTTGTCAGGTCACATCGTGCTGTGCTCACACTCGCTGAGACATCATCATGGGCATGCTGCCACAGCGATTTTATCCGCCGAGGAGTCCTCCCTGGGTGGTCCCTCTTCCTCCTCAGCTTCATCTTTGGTGGGAGCCACTTCTAACGTCAACAACGGTCCAGAGCAGGGCCAACAACACGAGGAGCCGCTCCAGCAGCAGCAGGAGAAATCAAAGAAGCAGACCCTTGACGAAGATGGGGATGATGCTGATGACTCAGATTTACTTGTCGACTCATCCCCACTGATAATGGGCTCTCAATCTTCGTCCAGCTTACTCGAGCAAGAGAAACAACCACAAGAGCATCGCCAACTACTACAACAACAGAAGCAGCACCGTGACTCAGAAAGTAAACACGCGCTTCTCCTTCACTCCAGCCGCGGTAGTAGCAACGACAATGATGATGAAGACGACGACGAGAGTAGTAGTGTTCTTCGTCGCAATCCTCCGTCAGAGAACGGTGAGAAATCGAGACTCAGTCGAAAGAGTGACGATGATAATATGAGGAGCAGTGGTGTTGTGGGAGGTGGTGACATTAGTAGTATTAGTGATTCTAGTATTAGCAGCGGTAGTAGTTCTAGTATTAGACGAGCTCTTTCCAAGAAACAATCAATGACTGAGGAAGAGGATGTTCTGAACGATGAGGGTGGTGATGTGAATGAAAGGCTGCTCCTGCCATACTTGCAACGGGATGGTCCCGTTGTCGCCCCGCTAGTCGCATCACCAGCCGTGCTCATTCACAAAATTAAGGTGAAGCCTGGACACGAGCTTAAGCTCAAGTGTGATCTAAATAATACGTATGGACGCATTACGTGGCTACTCAATGGGAAGCCTATTCGTACCGATAATGGGCGGTACTCGATTCAAGGTCCTTCTTCCAGGGACCGCTCCATGGAAGGGAGACTTACGATTAATAACGTTCTGACGGAAGACAACGGAGTCTGGAATTGTTATGATGGAACAACGTACGTCTCGAAACCCATTTGGGTCATCGTTCTGGGTAAGTGTGTGAAGACTATATATATATATAAGCTGACTATATATGAGCACTTATTGCACTACTCAATTTGAATGATGGTTTACAACATTTTTCTCGTCATGGATCAAGGAATACAATTGTTTTCGCAAAAATGAATGGCCTTCCTATTACATGCCTGGCTAGCTTCTTAGCCTTTTCACTCCAACTGTACCTCCATTTATTTCCCCCTTTATAATGTTATTATTATTAGCATTACTTCTACAAAAGGAGGAGACCATTCAATTCTTTACGATATCTTTTTTATATGTTCGATTTCTTCCGTGTGTTAATTTGGCAAGAAGAAAGTGTAAAGGCGCCTGTGCTTCAAGAAGAATCTATAATACGTACACACACATTCATCCGTTTTTACTAGCTTCCTTCCTCTTTCCCCTCCCAACTTCCAGGATATACACACATTTCCCATCACTTCCTCTTCCATTTTCTTGAGGCGAACACAAAAAAGCTAAATTGTACTGAGACATGAAATCGTTTGTTGAAGAAGCCCATCCATACACTATATAGTTTTTCAACTTACTAATATATTTGCTGCCAATTCCGAGCCAAAGTCAGGAGAATTTACGTATTTATTTATGTCCTTTTCAGCCTGTTTCCACACAGCGTTCCCTTCCTTTTGCCTTTTGTAAACTTTACTATCTCGCCTGAAAGTCTCCAGGCGAAATAATCGAGAGAGAGAGAGAGAGAGAGAAAGTGTGTGAGAGGAAGAGGAAAAAGTGAGTATAAAATAGAATGAAAGGAAGAAAGTAAGGAGCAGATAGTGTCTTTTACAATGGCCTCGAATGTCATATACTGTATACCTTCTTACAAGACTTTTATACAAAAGGGGAGAAAGTGCGTGCGTGTGTGCGTTGTCTTGTTTTGAGCTAACAAAAAAGGCAAGTACGAACGTGCTACGAAACTCATGTAAGAAAACACTGTTTTACTTTGATAGGACCTCGTATACATAATAAGGATATACATAAAATGACAACTTTCATGATCATGTCCTTTCCCATTTCTTACAACAAACTCAAGAATGGTCCCAGTTCCGTCGTTGTTTTTCTGAGGAGGATATATACATACATACGCAAGCAGCCAAAAATGAATCAACATAACTGAAAGATAGACACATGTTCTAGACTGAGAGAAATGTAGCAAAAAAGAGGATGTTCGTATACGTAACGCAGAGGCATGTCTAAATGTAAAATAAAATTGCTTTCCTCTTTTCCTAGTTGATCCTTTTAAAAGAATCGGATGTGCCCTTTGCGCATACATACGCCACTGTATAGGAATAAAGTATATGTCTTCACTGTTTCAGCAGAGATGGTAGAAGACCTTAACTGCCACTTTTATCAGCGTGGATTACTTTCAAGGAGAAAGTGTTTATGTATAATGTATATTCATGGGAAGTGCGTTTCATACATAGAAAGTACATATCCACCTATATACTTGCTTCAATTGCATAGAGCCGACGAAGAGGAACCAGGGTTAAGGCCGTTTTCCTTCACTGAAGCTTCCTCTGCTGCATTTACTCTCCTCACGTGTGTATACTATGTACATACGATTGTATTAACCGTACGTATAAAATTCCTTCTTACTCTCCCAAGAATTTTTTTACGTTTAGTGTCTGTCCTACGTGGGGATATGGTAAAATATATGGAAGGGGAAAAGAAGAGGAAAAGTAAATTTTCAGGGAAGTTGAACAGAAAAACAAGCAAACTTGCTTTAGGACAGTTTAGGGCAACTTCCGCATCCTGCTGTGTACTCTCTCTTTCTCCTTGTCTTCACTCGCTTCAGGAGCCCCAGAGGCTAAAAAACAAGGCGAGCGACTATTGCCTTTCCCTCCACTTTCCAAAAGGCGTTTCAGAGAAAAAAGCCAAAATAAGAAATAGATGAGAAACTTAAAGAGAAGCAAAGATCATCATCATCTTTATTCCTGTCTATCTTACTTGATAAAACATAAAAGTTTCTTTTGTACCGCTTTGTACACATGAATAACAAAACTGTCTGACTGACTACAAGTGCAAAAAAAAGTTGTTTGAACGCAAAAGGATTTAAGGTTTTGTCTTGGGAGAGAGGGAATATAGATTGAGAAAAAAAGAAGGATGTGTGTGTGATCTACGTTATCTGCTTTTACAGTTACTTGTTCAAAATATACAAAGAGATAAGTTGGATGGATTGGTAGATTTTGATGCAATGTCTAGCTACTTTTTCGACCTTGTCTTATATAAAATTCAAAGGATTTTTTTCAAGAAGAATACTTGAAGAATGGAATAAAATGAGCTGGGATCTACAAAAATAATAGTGGGGACGTTTAGGGAAAGTAGTTTTCTGATATCAAAAATCCCCTACTTCGAAAGATGCAATTCGATGTGTGCGCTATTGACGTAGTCACTCTTTACTTCTCATTTTCATGAAAATGTCGACATTGTCAGTTATGACTCTCCGTACGTTCCGTAAGATGAGAAGGAGTGTCAGATATTTTAATGTGGGATATTGCTAGATTTATAGTGACAGTTGTAACAATGCATCACACACACACGACTGTAGTCTTGAGAGCTCCTTCCAAAAATCTCTTTTGATAACTTGAGTGTAAACCTGTTTCAGAACCTCGCAACGTACGTAAAAAGATCATATCTCCACCGGGCTGCACTTGGGAAAGGGAGCACATTCACATATGGAGTCAGTGGAGAGGAAAAACGACGAGGCTCAGTACTCCATCCAGTACTATTTGCATTTTCATTGGAAATTTCCCCCAAAGTCATAAGAGAACAAGTCAAATACGAAGACGCGACTCAAGAACCCATTGTGTAGATATTGAAAGAGAGATTGGCAGGCGGGCAATATTCCCGTGTCCATTTATATTTAATGTGCAGTAATGCAAAGTTTAGCGCAAAGAAGAAAAAGCTACATTCGGTCGGGCCAGGGAGAAAAATGATACGTATCGTAGAAGAAGCGGAAGACGATTAAATTTTGTGTTTGATATTCAGCAATTTTTTAGAAGTTATGGAGTTTCCGGTCTTGTTATATTTTTATAACAGTTTTATATTTTTTATGTGGGAATTGGGAATTGAATATAAGAATTATGAGCACATCTTCCTTTCTCAATAATGCGAATCCATTCTCCACGTGTTCCTGCATCGAAAGCTTTAACTCGGTCATTGCACCGTAAATTCACTCACAAATGTGACTTATATCATTTTTAAATTGAATATTATAAATAATTTTTGAAAACTATTTTTGTTCCAACAGCGGCACCACGAGCAGTCCACTTAGAGTTCGATGGTCGGCGCATCTCCCCGTCCTCATCAATGGTTGCGTCCTCTCCGTCAACAAGAGTGACCTACCGTGAGAAAGACAATGCGAGCATTCAGTGCGTCGTGGAAGGTGGTAATCCTCCACCAAAAGTGTACTGGTTTTTAGGAAATAAAAATTTGACCAACAGTAGTCAAATTCGCTCCGAGTTTTTGGAAGATGACAAAGTCTATATCACAAGGAGTTCCCTCGTCATTGGGAACATCTCAAGGACTGACCACAACAAAAGTGTCGTATGTATAGTGGATCATGAGCTGCTGAATCAAATTCTAGGTGGAGGAGCAGTCAGCAGTGCTCTCAGCAGCAACAGTGGCGCCAGCAACAATGTACAAGACTCAGCCCCTTTAGCTCCCACGTCAATGGCCCTTTCGTCCTCGTATCTTAGAGCTATGGCGCACTTCAACGTAGAATGTAAGTGAATTCAATCCATTAAACTTTTCTTCATTCTTTTTTTTGGACAAGAGTTTCTCTAAAAATTGTTTCAATAACACCTTCGTTGTTAAAGGGTGCAACTTTCCCCTCGCCAGTCAATTAATTTTAATTGCTTTTTAATTACTTTCTACTCTCTCGCCTGAATGTAACTTAGGAAAAATTTCAATTCTCGAAGCGAATGAATCACGGCAGAATTGGAACACAAAAGCATTTTAGGTCTTAGGTCAAATACACAAGGAATAAGTATACATATTGTTACATTCTTTCATAGAAGGTATAAGCAATACATATTTAAGGTGAGTAAAATCTTTGATAGTCAAAGTGGAGTTCACTTAAACTACATTTAGTGTGACGATGTCGCTTAATTTGATAATGGTACGCATTTCCCTGTCCCCATTTCCGAACGAAAATGCGATGAAAGGTCGATGTGATGACGTGAGTCATCGAGTCTCGGATACTTTTATCAGGGAAAAAATATGAAGTTGCGAACGACACTCACTTTGGCGTTCAGAGAGCATAGTGCAAAAAAGCATTTACAAAAAAGGACGAGCACGTGCATCAGATTTTTGCTTGTGTAGGTAGTTTCCTCTCAAAAAAGTTATCGAAAGAGGGTTTCGTAGAAAGCGAGGCTATACACATTCATACATCCGAACAGAGATTTTTTATGCTGCGACGCGTCCTCCTCCTATGCTCCTTTTGTGTATTTATACTGATATTGCAAGGCAACAGGGCAAAATGCGGATAGAAGAGAGAGAGAGAAAGAGAGATACGATACGGGGAACGTATACCTTTTTAGATAACAAAACTGACAAGTATTTTAATGATTTATAGCGTTCAAAACTACTTCTGGAAATAGTGCCAGTTACCTAAAAGTTGAAACAGTGTAGGAACTCTCTCTCTCTCACTTCTCTGCTTTCTCTCCTTTTCCAGGAGACTGTCTTGTCTGATGAAGTGTTCACTCTCTCCGTGTTCTATTTTGTGCCTAGCCAGGAAATGAAATTGGGGTATTAATGGATTATGGATCGATTTTGGAACAACACAAGCGAAAGGAATGAAAATCTACTCATACTTCCGACGGGTTTTTACTATTTATAACATTTATGAGTACAAAAGAGCCTAGTTTGTGTATATGCACTGAACTACTTTTTTTCTAGGAGGAAAAAAAGAAGGAATCAAAAATATACTTTTTCCCTTTTGACCTCCATTTTTTTCCACGAACAAGTTAGCAATGAGGAAACATTCACTTTTCCCTAAAAGGGCAGTTATAATCATTTTTCAAGGAGAAGCATTTTCCATGCTGATCACTGCACAAAATGGCTATTATTTTTGTTTTATTGCGAGTTTTTTTCTCTCTCTCTCCCTTTTTCATGCGAAAAGCTGGTGCGAAAAGATCATATAGAGAAAGTGCATGAGAAATGATGTAATAAACATGACTTCACAGTTAGAAAACAGGAAGTCTTTTTAGGTTAAAGAGGAAAGAATAAAGGAGTTAGTGTAGAGCTCTTTTGTGAAAAAAGGGAATTGCATCTCTCAATTTCATTTCTGCACTCAAGTTGTAAATCATTTCTTATTATGGAATAAAAGCACCGTTACCGCATGAAGTATCACTTTTTATCCGTTTCTCTCTCGCACTCATACAACAAAAGGATATTTTGTGTTGTATGTTATTTATATCTTGATCCATAAAAGCACGACATAACCGGATCACGGGAGGAATTTTTCTCGTGAATCAGTGACAATTACTGCCTTCGTCCAAAATTGACGTACGAGGTGCATTATATAAATTGAGAATTGTTGCAGTGTGAAAGCCTTCAAATTTTCTATTCAATTCTTGATGCAATTATTGTTGCAATTTACCAATTTTTCCTCGCTCCACTTCCGCATTTACCACAAAAACGGCAAAACCAACCACTTTTGCAGTGATACCAATTGCAATTTTATTTCTTTTACACGAACAAGGTTTTCTGCAAGGAAATTTAACCGCTCGACAAGGTGCCCATCACACTGTCATTAATAACAGGGGAAATAGGAAGGAGGAAAGGAGCGTGTGGTGCCAACTGGGCTACATTCATGATACATGCAATATTGAATGCAAGCGGCCATCATTTCCAATTCTGAGGTCATGTGCTCAATGCTCTTTTATTACGAAGCATTTTTCTCAAAAAATATCTCGGGCGTTCCTCTTAACTTTCACTTCTTGTACTTCTCCTCCATCCTTTCATTTGCTGTCAGGATAATTTACCAAAATTGCGGAAACACGGCCCACCATTATGTATGAGTACATTGGCGGAGTAAATGGGAAAATAATTTATGTGTATTGTCGGTAATAATGTTTCAGTGAGAGAGAGTGTGTATGTTATTTTTCTCTACTTTTTTTATCCTCCGTTTTTCTCGTTTACGCTACCTTTTTTATATTGAGCCAAGTGTGGTTGTCGTGTGTGCTGAAGTTGTTTTTTTGCAAAAAAAAAGAGTGACTGACTGAGGAGCCACAAGGGTGAAGTGAAGCAACCAAGAGTGAAGAAGTGAGCAATCATCACGCAATTACTTTCCATGCCACTTACTTATTTAAGCCGTAAACCTGCAAACACCCTTCTAAAAAGTTTTACACAGCTGGCCTAAACTATACAAGATTTTACACGGGACGGGATATACGCTTTTAAGGGGAAATACCTTTGAAATCGTATGTGCACCTTATGGTTATCCAATTGGAACCTACATTACCTTACAGAGATATTGTATACTAGGAGAAAATAGGACTTTTTTGGTGGCGGTTTGTGGTGTGAAGTTGGTATCCAGTGAACAGTAAGTTACGTCGGACCTCCGAGTGAATTATGAAAGCTAATGGGCACATATGATTTGGGAAACCAGCCATATCCCAGAGAAATCATGCAAAACGTATAGAATAAAAAGGGTCTCTACGAAGCTCGGGCAATATTCTGGTGCAAAAACGGGAGTTTGTGTGTGTACCCTTGTGTAGCTGGTATTATAAAGTAGCTAGAAATGCGTATAGCTTCCAGCGCAAGGGAGAAATGTAAAGCTAAGTGAAGCACAAAATAGGCGAAATTTACTGGCAAAAAAGGGAACTCTTCTTTGGACTAGTGAAAAGCAGCTTTTTCGGATGTGTACGTATTACATGCTACTTATGGCTACTACTGGAAGAATCCTCTGTGCACAAGTCCATAAAGTAGAATATACTGAGACCACAAATCATGATGCAGCTGGTGCCTAAATTGGGAAATCATGAATAGGGAATGACATCCCCATGATAGGATGCTGGAAGGAAAAAGGAGAAAGCAGAGAGGAGAAAGTAGAGGAGAAAGAGAGTTCGCATAAATAATCGTGAACGGGAAGATAGAGGAAAAGCGAGTGGTAGTGTGTTTAGAGTCTAGAAAAGAGGAAACAAAATTTTCCCTGTTATCATTCTGCTCCTCTTCTTCCGCCTTTCTCCTTCTCATCATCCTTTCTTTTACAGAGAGAAGGAGAAGAAATACCAAACAAATGTCATCTCTCTCTCTCCAGCTGCCGTTCCTTCCCATTTTCCTTTCTCAATATGTGCGGAAAATTTTCCCTTCTTTCGAAGACTGGAAACGGAGCGGAATATTTTTTTGTTTTGTTTCATTTTTTTTATTATGTATGTATAACATATGCTAGATTATCTTCACGTTATTTGTAACTTTTAGAGTTGTAACTTGTAGCGCGTAGGGAGAGCCCATGTTTGCATACAAAACAAATCAACATGACTCCATTGGGACTCTCATTTTTCCGCTTAACGTACAACAGACATATGCTACTTTCGCCTGTGTTTTTTTCAACTCGAAAATGGAAGAAGAAACAAAAGGAAGCTGAATTTTGAGAGAGTATGATTGTGATTTTTTTCTTCTCGTGTAATATTTTCTCTGTCTGAGTTTGTTCTCAGGGAATTTAGAACCGTGTCATCGGTTCCTTCGGGAATAAATATTTTTTGTCAACCCTCCTGCGTTCCAACATAATTTTGCATTTACAATTTACATAGACATCAGAAACACACGCAGAGTAAGTATTTGTATTGTACATGTGTTTTCCTTTCATTTTTTATCCAAAATACCTTTCGAAATATCGAAACAAAACTGTGCGGATCATAGTGTATTCGAGAAATCCTCTTCGCCTTCATGCGCTCTACATGTTTCGATAGATTATATTCTCGGAAAGATTTTCCCCCTAAAAATTTCATATTCTTTGATATGTGGCTTACTTTCTCAGTTTTTTTACCAGTTCTCATACTTTTTCCACTTCCATATTTCAGATATTTACGAGCAACAAATCTGACTCTGCCAAATAAAGTTAGGAAAATGTGAAAGGAATTCGCAAGTGAAAATCTAGAGAGGAATATTTATAAAGCGAAAGAGCTTCTTGCTCGGCGCGCCTTCTTTATAGTAGCCAGCCACACGTAATACGTTAGGCAACAGAGCGGCAAAGGCATTCATAATATTGTCGGCAAAATGGAGGAAACTGTGTATGAAAACGTCTTTACAAGATTTGGGACTTTTACTCAGATGTTGTATAAAGTCAACTCTACTACAGATAGAAAGCATATATAAGCAAAAGTACACATATATGTAAGTTTACCGTCCAAAAAGGTACATATTATGTATATGTATGTGTATCCACACATTTGCATGTTCTGGGTGAACTGACATAAACTGAAGGAAAAGTAGTGGTGGAGCGGAAAGAGACCGGGTTAGTTTTTTGTCTAAGCTTTTTCATACGAATTCCCCCGTTGACACCGGAAAAGTGTAGCAAAAACGGGAGGATGTTGATGCAAGCGTGCTATTATGAATACTATACATTTTATCTGTGAAAGCATGTTTTTGTTACCCTCTCTTCGCTCCCTTCCTCTTGAGAAATTTGTTACTAGCCAATACCCCGCGAGATGGGAAATATTTATGACAAGCAATATTTAAGCATATTACTCCCAGCGAGAGATGAAACCTTCTTCGTAAATACATAAGAGTAGAATATTTATGCATGCATATATATATGCTGGAAAATAAATAAAATGACTGACGGAACGGACAGTTGTACATGGAAAGAAGGAGAGAGAAAGAGAGAAAGGCTTTTGCTCTCAGGAAACGGAGAAAAGACGACAGAGGAAATGCTTATCCTGAAAACCAAGTTGGGACATGGGCTGCTTGTGTCTTGTGACAGTGAAATTCGAAGCACCGCAAGACATAAATGTAGTTAAATTATGTTCCTTTTTCGCTAAAGTCAAATAATGGCACTATTGCACAATACGTAAATACAAAAGGTAAACAATGACTTTGCCTTGAGTCACATCACACATCTTTTCGTATGCACATGCAAAACATTCTTGTTCCGCTCTGATTCAAGAAAATGGGGTTGTGTGCAGTGTAGGTGGTTGCAGATTTGTGCAAACGTTTTCCCTATGTGTATCTACATTAGTTATGCTACATAGTTGTCCCATTTATAACTTGTCGGCTTTGCTGGGAGAAAACTAGCTTGAACCCAGAGTAAATTGCAAACAGGAAGAAATAACCGAAATTGTAATGGCTTACATAATGCAAGGTATATAACATACATGTTCATGCATAGTCGCATATAAGTTTTACTAAACCTCTGTACCTATATTCCCGTTTTCAACACTCTCATATATCCCTTTTTGCTTCCTTCGGCGTAAAAGGGGAAGAATGTGTTCGTTTTTTTCTTTTTTTCTCACAGAGAGAAACACAAAGCGTGTCATACATTATTCATGTGAATGAAATTCCACTCGTAGTGTATTCTCAGAGGTCGTCTCATGAAGTTGCCGGAGGGTACGGGGAGCTTAGAAAATGTAGTGGTTTGCTGAAGCAGATTTTTACATAAATGCTATTTTTTCGTGTGTATAGGAAGCGATTGTATTTGTGGCTATTGGAAGTGATGTTGGTACTTTTAGATTTTCATTTCATTAGGGACTATATATTTCCTTCATCTTCATTCAGTGTATACTCTCGTGGCATGAAGGAGAACTGGCAAATCTATCCGCTTTATGCAACTACAATCTTTGCATGAAATCATTTTGATTTTGAATGTTGTGCAGCGGATACATATGATAAACAATTATGGAAGTAAAATATTATTTCATGCAACAATAAACCGCAATTGCGTTCGGTGAATCTCCATTCCACATCCATTGAGTGCGAGTGCATTTACGGTGTCAATGTGTACAAAGCAGTTATCATACTCATGCACATTTTACGTAGATCTCCAAGAAAAAGCCATTTAGCACAAACTTATCATAATCCATAAACATGCAGCCCACTTTTCAAATCCAGCACCAGCCTCTTTCTGCAGCAGCACCATCGGCACACAAAAACTTACTGCTGCAACCCTTGCTACTCTGAGTCATAGACAACCGAAAAGCATACTAAAAAAAGATGAGCCACAGTAGGGAAAAAAGTCGGCCACTTTCTCCCACAAAATGTAACTCTCGCTTTCTCTCTTTTAGAGGTTGTAAATGCAAATTCGCAGTGGCATAGCATTCCTTATACTTGTATCCCTCGACAAGACGGACGAGCACTGTCAATCTTTCCTCTTCATTCATGAGAATTTTTTGAGTGCAGTTTAGTATCTTCTTGGATGTACATACGGAGTTTGATGCATATATTCCATTTTTTTGTATAACGTAAGTAATATAAAAGTAAACTTTACGCAGTAGCAAAAACGTTGCAATTTCTTGAGGGCGTACTTGCACTGCTTTTTCCTTCCTTCCACCAAGGCTATTTGATGGATTTACGAAAAAAGCAAAAGAACGAGATGGATGGAATAAGTTGAATGGATAACTTGGTATGATTTTTTGTGTGCATATGACGATATGCATCCAGTTATATAAATATACTTTCTCGTCAAGTGAGATTTTCTCGGGCAGAGAGGAGATGGAGGTTGCTTCGCTCGCTTTAAGATACAAGTGGTGTATGAACAAAAAACTATATCAAATAATGTTTCTCTTGTGTGAGCGTGTAACTCCTTTGGTGTTGTATTTGAAATGAGCAGTTTTTCATCCATCCATCCATCCACCCATCCTCCACGCTTGCCCCAGATGTATTTCGAATAATAGCTCAGATGTCATTCTTCCACTTTCTCTTGCGAATCTTTCATATATAAATACATACCAGTGCTGGTAGTAATATATGGTAAAGTGATGTATCAAATCGATATTATTTATTTTTCTCTCCTTTTATTCTCTTGTCTTTTTATCGATTCGCTGTGGGATTTCTCTGAATTGAATGAGTGAGTGGGTTATGCAGGACCATCAGAAATGGAGCAGGCTATCGCGTTTACACAAAAGAGAACCTAGTTGACTTTTCAAAGAACAAGTGTATATACTATATATTAATATAAATACATACTAACATATTTATATCTATGTATATCTTCATATATATCGAGTTAGTTTCAGCTCGACTACATTTTTTTACTTTCCCTTTTAATGTAGAAAAAATAAGCGGTTCTCAGACTGCAACATTTCTTCCTGAAATCATCTAGGCTCAGACCGATTCTCCGTCATGCGGTAGCACGTCTGTGCAATATATATTGTTTGCAAATAAGATTTTCAGGAAATATATAACCGTGCAAAATACAATAAGAATATGTGTGATTTTCTCGAAGATTGTAGAGGCTGAGTTACTATACACAGTCTCGAAGCCTTGAAAAAAGCTTTGGCATAATCCTAGGTTAGTCAGAAAAAAGTCTCCAGATAGATTTGCAGCGAAGGCCGGATCAGTTGTAGATCTTCTACAGGAGAAGTGCAAGAGCAAAAAATGTATCAATATATGCACCTCTAATGATATAGTAAGTGAAGCAATACTAATAAACAAGGAGTAGGTTTTCTCCCTGAACAATATAATAATGAATATCTGCTTCACGAGTGAAAGCAGAGACAAGCTTTCAATCAACTTTCGCTTTTTCTCACCACAATAGACATTTTGAATAAAAAAAGATGGAGAACTGACGAAGAACTTTCCAAAGTTCCAATGTCTTTTGTGCATTGCTGAGAGGAATATTCCTTTGTGTGCCCTCACACATATACCGGTTGTAATAAGCAATACATTCAGTTTCAGTGTAGAGTGCGCAATACGTGCATATTACTCCGCTGGAATTGAGAAAAGATCCTTTTTTCACTTGCACTTTCCAATCTATTCCGACATTTTTTTCTCTCTCTCTCTTTGAGAGGTTTTATCTTGGTAGAATGGCTTGAATGAGTTTCCAATGAATACCTTTTGGATAAGTAGAAAGTTGACTTGTGTGTGCGGGTGCTTTTATGCATACTGCCTGTTTCTATTAAATTCAATGAACGCCATACATACTACTCGAATCTCGCCTCCTCTTTCAAAAGAACTCGATTTCCTTTTTTCTACTCAATGAAATGAAGGTGTCAATTTCATGTTCAACGTATGCATAAGTAAAATGAATTCATTATAGGTGTCCATGCACTCGTTATATGGATTACAGTACCTCCATTGTAATTATCGGGTTGGTAGCGTATGCCTTGCCTTCGAAGTAATAATAATATCGGGAATTTGAAGAACTGATTACTTTTCTAGTATTTCAGATTTGAACTCATACTTCATACTTTCACATATTCCAGTTTACACACACTTACCAATCAATATAATATTTGACTTCTTCGAATGAATGATTACTACTTTTTCTGAAGAGAGCTTAGAATTGAATAAAATACGTCCAAGTACGGAGAGGAATGAAATACCAAACGAATAAGTCAGTCGTAACTCATTTTGTCTCCTGTCAACAAGATTCAAATAAATATGTACAACTACAAGTACGCAATATTCCTCATGAATTCATACAAACATAAAACTCGCTCTCGCCTCGTTCTTCAATTAGACTTTAATCTAAGCAGCCCTGAAGGTGACGCAGACATTGAAAGCACACAATAAAAGAGAGAGCGAGAGAAGCTGAGAAATGAAAGGAATAAAATAGAATTGGAGACTATACGCAGCTCAATGTCACAATCCTCTATGTACCCCGAAAATTCACAGACTTTTAGATGGTTTTTTATCTGCAGAACTGAAAAAGCACATAAATCCGGATTGTACATAGTAATACTGAACAAAAGTTAATACCTTTTCTCTCGGAGAGAAATCTGCATTATGCCAGCTGACTTTACACAACACACAATAGCGTATAAGAGTAAATAGATTCGGTGAAATATTGAAATCAAGACAGGGTAACACCAGACGCCTTCATTTGGTTTCCCATGCATAATATGTAGCTCACAACACACACACACACATCCCAACACATGAAATGCCTTTGGGTTATCCTTTTCTGGAAATCCCGCACGTGCGTGCGTGGCCTTTTTCAAAGGGTATATTTGTAAATGTTCAGGATTATAGTTCAATATATGGATAATATCGACTTGGAGTATCGAAGCATGAACAAAAGTTTGTTTTTACAGGGACGAATTTCACTGGAGAACAAATATTCGCTGGTTTTCACTCTAGATATCAACATCGCAATCAGCAGCACAACAGCAGTAATATCATGCTACTTATTACAAAAATCATCAGCATCCCAGCATCATTGACACTGCAGAGTTTTTTTTCTTCTCTGCGAGAATCGCTTTTGTTATCCTTTGCAATAACATTCAATTTCACTTTTTTTCTTTTATTTGTACAGGGGAAAGTGGGGCTGAAGGGAGTACTTTCCTCTGGCACTTTCACATTTTTTGGCATCAATGTTCTCCTCTCCGCTATACACTTTTTTCCTGGTAGCTTCCATGTCGTTTTTTGTGCAACATGTTTCGCAGAAAATTAAAGTCGACTTCAATGAAATTGGAAGGGATATTTGGACGGAGGAAAAAAAGAAGCTCGTTACAATTTTCCCTTTCACTTATTCCACCTCGGTAATGTTATACGTCGTGTGCGTTGCATTTTAAGCTTTTCTCTTCCAAAACTCCAATGCAATTTCGATACGTGAGTGCTTATGTGTATCGCATTCCCCAATACAAATCGAAGCATGTACACTACCGCTTTGTAATAACTTAAGCAAAAAAATAGTTCAGGTTACTAATGCCTTGAATACTATACCGAAGCCAAGGATAATTTATAAGGAGCTAAGGGAGAAGAAGAAGGAAAAAAAACTGATGCTGATTATGAGATGAAGTGAATTTGTACAGTGCACAGTAGTGCAATTGCCTTCTCGCTCACTGCTTCCCTGAGACTCCTTTTCAGAGAGAAAATTGGTTTTACCAGCTGTGAGCCGTGAAATCTTCTTTTGCCATTGCTCGCCTTCCAGAATGGAGGGAAGCACACAGGAGTACAGTAATCAGTTGATAGGATTATCCTTTTGATTAGTACAACTCTATCACCCATGAAAACAGGTCATGGTGTAGTGGTGCTGGTGATGATGATGAGAACGATAGTGATCATGATCATGATAGGGTTTCTCAAAGAAAAACCAGCAAAAGCACGATCAACCATTCAAACTGAATGTACCAAAATAAATGAATGGTGGAGAGAGTAGAGATTTTGGCGAACAAAATACACCACTTTGTCAGTAGAACGAGGGTCTGATAAGGAAAAGTGAAAGTTGGGGTTTAGTCCATTGCAGGAAATCTTGTGTGTAGAAACCTACATATTATACTTGTGTATATCCTGTAGTCATTTGTGCTAACTTACAAATTGCACTTTCTTCCAGAACGGACGTTGCGTAAATGCGTTGTGACAGGAAATCTAAACAGGGATGAATTTCATTCGCCTTTATGCTTTTATTTATAAAATACCAATCAAGAAAATGTGTTGCAGACACCATATTTTTTGCCTAGTAGATTGGGATCTGCAAATGCAAAATATCAAATCTTAATGGTGTAATGCCCACCGCATAGGAGGCTAATCGCAGCATAATATAATGCCGAAGTTAATTTAAATTTAAAAATTATTATCGCAATACACAGACGACATGTGTAAACTGTTTCGTTGTGTACCATATTAGTTGGGTTCGTGTTGCATCTTCATGTAGTAGTATGGAAAGTGGAGGAATAATATTAGCAAAGAACAGTTTTCCGAACACCCACCCTTATTCTGGGGACAGTTACTTAATGGTTTCGAAACAACTTTAAAGGATTTCCTTGCTTATATATATTTACTTGTAGTGAACACGAGCGTTAACCACACATGAGTCAACAAATATAATTTTCTTTTTTACACAACTTCCTAGCTTTAGAAAGGATAACAATAGAATGTGTCCAGTCCAACCCCAACCTAAACATAGTCCACACAACATAGTTTTTTATGCATTCTTCAAGAAAAGTAGAAAGTTGGGACTGCCTTTCATATTTTTGTGAAAGACCATATACACCACACAATCCTTACGTCTTTTACATTTCCAACTTCACAATGCACATTGAAATAGTTTACTACTTGTGGAAGCGTGAACTGAACCGATTGGTATAGGAATTCGGAAAAAAGGAGACCACATCTGTTGGAGACGACAATCGTGGCGCAGCCGGTGAAAGAACTTTTGAAAAAAAGTCGCATATTTTTTTTGTAAATGTGTAGGTATGTATGGAAAGTGGCGAAAGTGTACATTTTTAGAAGGGAAGCAAAATACAACTCACTTAAGCTATGCACTACATATGGATTGCACGATACCACACATTGGTTGCTTCCTGTTTCGTTTCTATTATTTGAAGACCTTGCTTTTATCTTCGTGTCCATGTCGCAGGGAAAGTTTTAGTATTGGAAATGTGTTTGAGACAACTTGTTTTACATAATATGTAGGTATGCACAGATGTACACTTGCTCGCTCTCTTTTCGATACTCATACAGTCACGATGTATTCCAGCTTTTTTTAAGGAAACACATTATACCGAGTATCGACGACCAGACCACATGAGTACAATGAAGGTACACGTATGATCATGAAAACGAGAAGGAAATCCCAACAATATTTCTCTTGGGAGTTGTGAGTTGAATCGCCATCTACCGCAATACTCCCTCTGCCACACATGGTTTCATTTTGTATTTCACTTTCTTCCCTTTCTTTAAAGATGTGGAAGTATTTTTTTTCTCTCTCTGTCGATTCCCCAAAGTCCTTGGAATATGCATAGAAAAAGACAGCTGACAGTTGAATGCGTATGTGCATCTATATATACTACGAGAGAATGTTGAAAATTTTCTTTGGATTATTCTTCACTTCAAAAACTATACTCGTGAGATAGACACGCTCCTTTTGGTATGTACGCATTTTTTGACTCATTGTGGCTAGTCTATATGCATGCATTGAGAGCATTTCCCATTGCCGAGAGGTACTTGAGAAGTCATGGGATGGATGAGGAATGGAAAATAGAGATGTTTGAGCAAAGAGAGACGGAGAGTTAAGTTTTTTTCTCCTTCTCAAGGACCGTCGTAGGGACAAGAGAGATCACCAGGCACAAAGAGCAACGACCAATGGGTTTCTTCTTCGTCTCTCTGTCACTGTACAACTGCTTACGGTCTACTGAGCATATAAAAATGATAGCTTTCTTTAGAAAAATATACTCTTTTTCCTACTTTATAAGGGGACGCGCATATCCTTCTCCGATATTCTCCGCTTGTGTGCATCGAGACGTTCCAGGAACGAAATTCTTGAGAAAAAAAATTCACCGTTTTCTGCTGAGCGCCACGCTATGCGTGTTCAATGATCCATGGGTGCATAAAAGTGTCGTAGTTCAGTTAGCGAGGCAGTCCATTTTTCCAGCAGTATTCTTTGAGTTTGGACTGCTTAAAAACAGTGTGTTTAAGAATAGCCAAGCCCATCTCCGTCTTAACTTGCGAGAATACAAGGACTGAAAAAGGAGAGTACGACGTTTTGCATACATATTCTAACTGGAAATGGGCATTTTGTATGTGCGTAGTAGTCGGAGTAGTACACGGTTATACTCAACCAGAAAAAAAATGTTTTCCTTTATGACGTCCGTTCGTACGTATCTTTCTCCAGGCTTCGGATATTGAGCGGGGTGTATGTGAGAGTTCTTTGAAAGTTGAGCAGGTGACATCAAAAAGACGGTGGAGAGGTCTTCCCGATATGTAAATGCAAGGAAAAGAAAAACTCAACTTCAACCTTTTCGGGAGTAGTACAAGCATATGAACTGTATGTGTGTTCTCTCTAGTGTTCATTTCAAACTGAATGACTCTTCAAAAAGTCGGCACCAGTCAAAACCAAAACATTTCCAAAAAGAACCATGAAAAGGCTGAAAGTTCGTTTTTGTTAGGGGAAAAAAGTTTGCATATTTTCTTCGAGACTTGTAACACCGAAAGTGAAATTGCCCCTTTGGCAGTATTTTTTTCGTCGAAGAAGGAAAACAAGGACCGAAGAGAGAGGAGCTATCCAAATACCGGATGTTATTTCTTCACTCTCTTTATACATTCATTATCTTGGCAGGGTCAGCATAATTAACGACTTTTATATTAGCTCGTAAACAGAACTTCTATCTTCTCTGAAACCATGTTTTTAAAACATGCCCTCCCTCCCATTCTTCTCATTTTCCCTTATTGCACGTTATGTAAAAACTAGAGAGAGAGAGCGGGGAAAAGTAGGAAATGAGAAAGTACAGTCAACAAAAACAGTGGGGAAAGCATCGACCTGTTTACTTTCTCTTGTAGGCATATACGCATCAAGTCATTCTTACATTTTTGGATGAATAGAAAAGACGCCTGTTTGAAAACGAGCGTTTTTTCTTCTTTCTTTTTATATATTTTGCAGGCTTGGCACGCACTCAACTATATCGAGTTTTAGAACGAAAACAACATGTCGGTGGTAATGGCATATAGAAGTAGGAAATTTCCATCAACCAGTGCGATCACATCAACATCATATACTTATGTATAGTTAGTGTTCCTCCTTATCTTAAACTCGAGGAAAAAAACACCGGTGCGATAGGCACTGTCTTCTCTTTTATGAATTTTTTTCTTTTTCTTCAGTAGGTTTTGCCGTTCCATGAATACGTAGTTGTAATATTATACAAAAAAGGGTTAGCCAAACATGATGTGGCGGAGGGGAAAGGAACATGCGAATTTCATGTGCAAACTTTGTTTCTCCATATTGACTAAACTTTTTTTGCTCGGCTTATTTGTTTCTTGACACAGATGCTCCATCCTTTGTCATCAGCCGGATCCCAGGCTTTGGATATCCTATTAGAGAAGGGATTTCGATGGCACTTAAATGTGAAGTTGATGCCAACCCAGCAAGCCGTCCGTTGTGGATGAAAGGTAAGCCATTGGTTTTTTCCAGATAAGTGTACTCTTTTAGTAGCTACCTTAAACTTAGTTTACAATACTTACACGTAATATTGCAATGTGCGTTAGAGTTAAAAATCTGTTGTTACAACTGGTAGCAGTTTACTCAACGAAAGACTTGGTGTGTGGCTGGGAGAAAGTCACCTCTGCTGGGTTAAATACATATATGTATGTCAGTGACGTTACGTGAAAGTTGAAAGTGTGTATTCCATTCCAGATGGCCTTTTGGTAAACAAAATACTGAATGTATAAATGAATTTACTAGAATAATATAACATGCTCCAGCAAAATTGTATCAATCGCCAACCTTATTCTTGTGGCACACATTTTTGATCGTGTCTTCAAATGTGTTTGTTTTAGTTGATTCATATGGCATGATCTGGATCAGCAATCAGTCATATAACCATGCAGCTGGGGGCCGGCTGGTTTACCAGTCCGAAATGTTTTAGACAGGATTCTCATATGTATTAACAAACCAAACTTATTATTCTACAAAAGTGGGCTCGTATGCAGATAGCAGCTGTATCTAGTTACACAAGAGATCTATTTATACAAATGTTACTAATACAAATATGGACTAGTTTTCGATCATCGGTAGGTTGAATTCCGGTTATGCCATACAACCATAAGAAAAGAAAGTAGGTACCGAGTATAGATATTTCATAATAAAAGCTGAAAACAAAGAGGGGCTAGTCAGAAGCCAACAAAATTGGCAATGGAAAATGGAATCAGGAAGGAAAGGTGCCTATTCACCAGACAAGAGTCATCGCTTGGATGCATGCTTGCAATAACTTGTGTTATTGCTGATATTGATACATGTAGTTTGTGGGGATAAAGATAAAAAAGACGGTGAAAAGTGAAGACAGTTTGCTTCCTTCTCTCTCTCGGAGGTGTGTTTCGCGAAACGCCACACTCGACACAACTACACTACATCCGAGAAAGGCAAGAATGGAAAAATAAGTAGAAAAGTGCTGATTTTCTCTGCGTTGTCTGGTCTCCTCTATTGATACACTTTTTGTTGTTGTATCTCTCAAGTCAGTTAGAAGTAAAGTGAAAGAGGGACACGTTGAATGCTCAATGTTGATTGAGTGCGTGTATGTGTGTGTTTAGAGGGTGATTTCAAGTTATGGAATTCGATTCGAAAGTTGGCTTTGTATGGAAAAATCTAATTTAGAAGGGAAGGAAAGGTTTTTTGGCACGGAAGAAAGCCGAGAGTAATAGCAATAATGTAATGTGAAGCAACAACAGCAACAGACCTGTAGCAACATCATAACTGGAGGGAAACTGTTTTCCAGACAATACAGAGACGATACGATACCTACATTTAGGGTAATGGAATAGGCAGTCTACAACATGTTGTATGAAAAGAAAAGCGTATACCGTGTAGCACTTTCGTTATGTTTCCTTTTTCCTTTTCCAGCAAGAGTTAGAAGGAAGGATGAGTATATCCTGCGAAAATATGGCATAAAAATTGTGGCCGTTCATTCAAGTAAATGTATTGGACACGATATAAAAAGATAGTTAACTTGAATCAGTCGATAGCATTAGTAGTTATGTATGCCAGGAGGAATAAAAATGTGCCAGTGATGTGTCTGCTATATATACAATACACGGCGAGAGGAATAAGTTCGCATCAGTCTGATGTACTGGCACTGATGGTTCGCAGCTTTAGCAAAAATAAAACTCTTTTCTTTGCACAATTTTTTTCTCTCCTCGCTTTCTCAACTTGTACAGACGAGTATAACGTCTAAATCAGGCTAGTCCCATTTCTTGCAACCAGCAAGCATTGCATCAATTGGCAATGGAAACACTTACTTGAGCTAAACCCTTTCCTTTGGGCGTAAAACCGGAATAGGAGAGAGAGAGAGAAAATACCGTTAGGAGTTGAGTTGAGTTTGCTGATGTATATTACTAGCTGACTGGGATCTTTTTAGGATTAAATTGTGAGTTGAAGAATTGCGATTTCACTCTAGCTTCATGAATACTAGGTGATGGCTTTCTATACGTGCTAGCTTTTTTCTCCTACACATACACGCTTATATTATTACACAGTTCAATTTCTTATCAACATTTTTCTCTTTCCTCCCTTAAAAGCCCTATTCGGATACAATTTTGTGGAAAATAGAAAAGCCCAAAGAAGGAAAATAAAGACTGGTTCAGGATGGTAAAATGTCTTGTGTGTGTGGATATGTGATGTGTGGAAGGAATGGATTGGCTTACATTGCATTACATTACCACACATATTTTGCCGAAAGGGATGAGTCAAATCATTATACACGAGAGCAATCCCAATCTCAACGACTATGACTCAACCGAAGAAGAAGAGAAAAAACTGCCTTGTCTATTGCTATTACCATCATCGTCATTGCTTACTCTGCTTTCTTTCCTTGTTGCAGTTGAGTAAATGGGAAACAGACCAATTTTTCTCTCTCGAACGTAGTCGAAATACTGTTTGGTCTTCTTGCTCATCTAAAACCAGAGAGATGCTCTATCCCTTTTAGTTATATAGGAAAGTTATATTCTCGCTCTCGGTAGAACATGGTATTCACCTTAGTTTTTATTCCTCCAATTCTTCCTCTCTGACTAGACTATTGGCATATGTATAGCAGGCGAGCATGCAACTCTATTTCCATTTGAAAGTAATGGGGAGATTTTGATAGACGTTGTGAGCATGTAGGGAGCGCGGAATGAGTAAAATCGAGTCTTGGAGATAAGACCTTTTCATAGGGGGTATTTGTATTAGATTTCATGCTAACACTGGTCCAACTACCTTCAAATAGCTATTTGTGAGACTGACTAGCTGAAAAAATATTTGGATTTAGTTTATATTGTCTGGAGGTTATACACAACTTTGTTTCGTTTGAAGTGTGTCTTTGTACTTCAATTTAGCATGAATTGAGTGGAATAATGCTTTCGTGGAAATGCAAGGTTGAGTCAGACTTTCACTCATAGTGTTTTGTATCCGCAAATACCCTATTTCATAGATCTATGCATGTATACAGCCCATCCCAATGTGTAAAGTGCATATACATTACATTGTGAAAATGACATGCTTGCGCTTCTAATGCTCTACACCTAGGTATCTTACCTTCAGATCATCAAATGTCGTGCCGAATATGTGTCTGCTAAACAAGATTGATAACAATTAAGGCCAATTTCAAATGTTGATTCAATGAATTTGCATTTAATTGAGTTGTTAAGTTCGGTCAAACACTATGCATACACATAATATGTATATGGTCTTGAGTACAAGATATTTGTAAAGGAATGCATTCTCGTTGTAAGTTTTCATTAGTTTCACCGACTCAAATCTTACGCCATAGTTTTTCACCGGTTGGCACACATGCCAGCAAGAGTGTGACGTTTAAAATACACACATAAGTACACATGCAGCTGGATAAAAGGATATGCAAGTGTAACTAATTGTAATCTAGACTATAACTGTACTTGTACTTCCACTTCTATCTCACTCTCGTGTTCTTCTTGCAAACATGATGTTATAAGCATAACGAGACCATTTGTATGCATCTGCAGACTTCATTCTCATCGTCCTTGGCTTGTTTCGTTAATTGTAAGAAAAATAGAATCCTTTCTCGGCGGGTGTACGCTCCCTAACTGCCTTTTATAAGTTCTGCCGAAATTTTCGCCTACGCTCATTACAACCTCCTTTCATAACGACCATCATCACTGCTTCTAAGAACTATTATTTTTGTCGAGGGTTGAGTGGGTTTCATCTTTTACAGCGGCACTGATAGGAAAAGGAATATGATACCCATTTTCGGAGAAACCCCACACAAAGTGTGCAAAGCAAAGCCATCCAGAGCAAATTAAGCTTGTATGACAAAGTTGCAGGGAGAAACATGACAAAACTTTGCTTCGCGGACACATCATTCTCATCAACTGATCATGAGTATAAGTGCAAGGTTGGATGATTACTTTAAAAGACTTTTCATGTAGCTTTCAACCAGTCACTCATTCGAAGTAGAAATTTTGTACTCTATGTTTCTTTGTGGGTTTGTTGTATAAACATACATACCTTTATATAGAAACACAATAACCATCGTCGAATGTCTGTTGTTTCTCAAACTTTTAAGTATGAAATTTGTTATTGTTTGTCATAATTTTCTTTTGAAGTTGTTTTGAGTGCAGTTCATTCATGCATAATGTGCACTCTGGTGCATACTAAATTGAAGTAGCTATGTGTAGTGCTGTAGTAAATAATGTCGGATACACACCTCTTGCTGACTTTTCCTGCACTTTCCATTTTCCATCATCGTTATATCATCGTTCATTTCCTTTGCCTTGAATTGAGCTGGATTTAATTTTCTGTAGTGGATGTCTTCAACTTGTTTGTTAAAAAGAAACATGTACGATTTTGTACGCTTGTGTAATTTCAACTTGATACTCCGTTTCAAATTCCAACGTAATAAATAATTTTCTCTAAAGCTCTTGTTTTACTTGTTAATTTTATGCGTATACTTTTGTGAGGTCTCGCAAATTGGAAAAGGGGCATGACAGGGAACTTTTTGTTTTTCCAACAATTGGAGTGCATGTATGTAAATGTGATATTATCTTAATTCGGTGTTCAGGAAGAAGTATCCTGCGGTGTTCGTATACAATAGGTTGACATATTTTGCTACTCATTTCCTATAATAAAATGGAATGGAAATGTATTTTAGTTTACACAAGGTTATGACGATTTAATCTACAGATTTAGTTGATGATAAAGTCAAACAGCTTGACATAAATGAAGAAATTACAGTATGACAATGCAATTTCCGGATCTGGACTGCTATGTTTCTTTAAAATAGCAAATGGTATGTTCACAATTTGGTATAAATAAGTATGGTTAGTTCAACACAAAAGATTACGAATAATTTTCGTTCGTATGTCATAAATACGACTTTTAAGGTCTTATGTATGCTTATATGTTTTAGAAGGGTGGCATAAGAATTTATTGTGAATTTTTGTGTAAAAGGAGAGATGATTTTGTTAATTTGCCAAAACTAAATATTTAATCGTCATTCTGAAAGCATAAATCTGAACATTTTGTTCATCGGAAGTCTGTCATTTTCACTGATACTAATTCAAACATGATTACCAGGATTCCATTGTTGTCCTCCTGAGAAACTTCCTTGGCCAAGATCTGAAAACGTGTCGCTCGCATCTAGCCGCTGCATAATGATGTTCGCTCATTTGTCATCACAATACAAAGTATACATACAACATCGAGAATTTCCGAGAATTTTTATACAATTCGTTTTACTCAACAAGTACACTTCTTCGTGGTAGCTTTCCTCCGTCGGCTGCATCACTGCAACTTCTGCTTTCTCCCCCATCACTTCTACTTCATTTTCAGGAAAAGTGCCCTATTTATATTCTAATCCTGTTTTAATGCAAGTTTTTATGTGTTGTTATATCACGAAACGAATCGAAATTAAACCGTGTCAAAACGTGCGTCATAAAGGCTCCATGTAGGTTCAGTGAATGAATTTGACCGTCCTGTAAAAGTTGACACAACATAGGCACAACAAACCTCACGCAATGTCAGTTATGAGTCGGGTTATTCAACAATTTCAAAAATATTCAGCATCCCATATGTCGTCAATACAAAGAAGTCGATTCTGATATCCTCAACTTCAAGCCAGAATATCGCCAAAGCTTTGAGAAGATAATACGAATGAGATGAACGTACATACACTGCACACTTTTTATAAAAGTATTCGTCTGCTCCAAAAAAAAACTCCGAAAAAAGTATCTTTGTGAAGCGAACCTGACGTTAAAATGAATGAATGGGAGGGGAGAAAATACATTGGGCCGACAAGTAGAGAGGGGTAGAGAGAGTAGAGAAGAAGATTTCCTTGTGTAAATACATATTTCACTTTTTTAAACTTAAAAAAGTAGGAAACAAGTATGTAGCATTAGCAAAAGGTACTTACATATACAAACAGACCATTTCAACAACTAAGCAGGCAAACAGTCAAGTATCAAATCTCATCGTGTGTGCGTCGTGTGGTGGTGGTGGTGCAGCCTGTTTCTGAGAAAAGTGCTTTAGGGGAAAGACAATAGAAATTCAATGCATGAATAAGTGGAAAGGGAAAGCGCACAGAAGAGAGAGCTGCACTTGAGGCGCATATTACTATACTAATGCTACACACTTACAACAAGTCAGTGAGAAGATGTTGCATCATCGTACGGCTTCATCTTTTCCATTTTGAAATTAAGGTTCTTGAGTACGAACGAATGAACGTCCTCGACGTTTCAAGCTTGGTGGCCCAACGCATCCAGTCACTCCTACTTTATTGCAATAAATACGAATTTCCTGATGGATTTCCAGTCTTTCCAGTTTTGTTTTTACACTCGGCACATGTTTGATTATGCTGTGGTACTGCATGCGTGAGGGAAATATATATTTTTTTTGTAAAAAAAAGAACTTCTGGAATAAGTTAGGGGAGAGGAAATTACAAACAAATGGTGTTTGAAGAATAAGCTAGTCTTTAACATTTTTTTCAACGGGGAAAAAATAAATAGAGAAAATTGTACCGCTGGTGTTTGACTAAGGAAGGGCAGAGGGGTGAATTTTGACACTGCTACTTCCTGATTCATATATAGCGTACACATCACGTCATATAAAAAACGGAGTAACAAACTGACAGATGAAATGAGATAGGGTAGTCTGGTGTTATGTTGTGCGAGTGTGATGTGTGACGGGAGAGAAGTAGAGAAGAAGGCGAGCTGTGTATGGTGTGGTAGATTTTCTGGTTTTCTCAAAAGGAGAAAGTAAAAAAGAGAAATCCTCAACTGCAATAAACTCAAATATGTTTTGGCATTCATCATCTCTTCTTGTCGTCAGATATGAAGATGGAAGAGAGGGCGAAAATATAGAAAAACGCTGTAATGATAAACCCTCGTAGTAAAAACGTCTTATGTTGCTGGTTATAATGTAGCATCGTAGTGTACATCAGACCTGGAGTGAGTGAGCATGTTTGCATTATTACGGGGGGAAAAGTGGAGGAATCCTACCATGAAAAACATCTGTGTGTTGGGGGAGAGAGGGAATAAAGTTATGTCTAAATTTTCCATTTATTCATCTGATGCATTTTAAGTGAATGCATCAGAAATTGTCTCTGGATTACGTATGAATTTGAGCATGGGGAAAGTTTTCCCTACTTTGTTTCAACTGTGAGAGGGAGAGAAACGTAGCAAGTGTGAAGGGATATGCTATATGGCATTGTATTTATGTGACGTGTTTTGATGTAAGCCTGAGCAGAATGCCACCGTATGACTACCTAATCTACTTTTTTGTAACATTGAGCCATCTTGATATTCCCTTGTTCTCTTTCCATGATTTGCTGTCTACTCTCTCTCTATCTCGATATTTGCCTACATTTCATTCTTCAAAGCTATTTGTACAGCTGTATGTTCGAAAAAAACGCGAAGGAAATATAAGTCAAGGATAGCAGTCTTCAGGAAAAGAAGGTTGAAGGACAGGAAATAAAAACCATCAAATAAACGTCAAAATCCATTTCATTTTTTGTCAAAGCATTTTTGCATATGGAACGATATGCGAGGGCTATGTTGATATTTGCTTCAGATATTGTTTCTCATTCCGTGTTTTCCATCTTACTTTTTACTTCACTATTTTGATCCATATTTATCCTTGTGTTCTGTTCGTGAAGGACGTATTTCGAAATTCGACCTTCGGACTACCAGTGTAATACTCTTGGCAGCAATAAAAAACTTTTGACATGGTGTAATAAATGAAAGGAAATTTACATGCTTTGGGCTAAAAGCCTTTTTATCGCTGTGGAATGGTCTGCTGGAAATATGTACATACCTACATTTTCCATTGCCATGCATAAAAAAGTTTGATGTAAAACTTAGTTCGAAGATGGTCGCAAATTAGACTATTATTATTATGCAGTTTCCTCCAGCCATAAGGTCATGTGTATAGCAGCTGGAACTAGAAAAGACTCCATCGCATCTACAAAATCTTGCCCATCTTTGTTAGTTGACTTGTCAGTTAGCTGTACAAGATTTACTCGCATTGATTGAGGTCACGACTTTATCTGAAAGCGTGAATATATGAATTCTGACAGTTGTATGTATAACCTGCAAGTTGGCAGCAGTACACATTCATCCAGTGCAGCAGTGAAGAATGGAATATGACAGTAAATGGACGTATCACGTTTTGGTCTTTAACTACGACGACAACATACAGTTAGTTCACTAAAGGTAATCATCATGAAAGGGGGAAAGAGGAAACGGTTCCAACGTTCCAGCCATCTAGAAAGTTGACAGATGAAACTGGCCTTCTAAAGGAAGGAAACCTGATATTGTACTGCTGCAGTAGTATATGTTCGTTGTATAATAATATTAATATGGTGATGCAATTTTGCTGGAACTTGTGAGTTGTTGCAAAGGATTGGGAAACATTTTTTATGGAAAAGAATGCTGACGACAACGAAACTACCAAAGCTATTCATAAATTCTCATGTTGAATGTTGTTATTATGTATGCGCTCGGAGCCAAGTGCTGGACGGACATGCCTTGCATTTTGGAAAAGTATTTACTCATGGTTCTCTCGTTCTCTTTGTTGGCCATGGCCATCTTGGATGCACTTTCGTACGTACACTGAATTCGTTTTTTTTTATTTTCAAGAAGAAGGGGAACTGGAAACTGACATTTTGTTTAGCTTTAGTTTCTAGATCCCCTTTTGTTACTCTCGTGTGAAGCTGTGGCTTGACATACAGTCCCTTATTCCCACATGCACTTAATGCTCATACGCTTTATACAATATCACTTGAGATAATTTAGAGGAGGAGAAGAGAAAGTTTGAATTTGTAAAGTACGCCATCAGCTGTGCCGAGTCTCTGTTTCTAAGTATTTATTTTCTAGCAAAGATATTATAACACACAGATAGGACAAAGAAAGTCCTTATACATAACGTAGATTACGATGTTCTGAAGCAATG